>CAWUFW010025033.1:0-50830 GCA_963921515.1 Calotriton arnoldi | reverse complement strand
TTGGCTAGTTAAGCTGAGTGTATGCCGTGTTGGACTGTTGAGTGATGGCGACCAGTGATTTCTGGTCAACAACTGACAGAGGCTAAGACGGAAGCAGTTTCTCAGTCTATAGGAGAGTGATGGAGAATCCTAAAGTTTGAGGCTCAATCTTCAAAAGTGTTGACAGATGAACGACACACTGCAGCCAAATTAAGTTGTTGCTGTGCCATTTATTTTCTGCCATGTTACTGAGCTGTTGTGCCACCCTGTAGAGAATTAGCCTGAGAAATGAGTGATTTTGCCAAAGTGCTGAAACTGCAGTAAATGTTATGGTGCTTGATAAACATTTCCTGCTAATGCAGGCCGTTGCATTAAAGCCACTCTAACCATTCTCTGTGGCAGTGATACTCAAATGTATTCTGATCTTGCTTAATAATTCTGTGTGCAAGTTGAGTTTGTCTCTTCAGCCCTTATAGATGATGAGATGATTGAGATGAGCATAGCTTTCTCAGGTGGATGACTGTAGGAGAGGCCCCAATTTCTGGTCTGTGGACTTATGTTACTGTATGTAAGAAGTGCTGTGCAGGTCTCACCCTCCTGCTATAGCGGCATACAGTAAGTTTATTTTGAGGAAACATTTGCTAACACCTATGTAGGTATCCTGGGTCAGAGACAGTCCCGCAAATTGAACTCTTTTGTGAATAAACAGCCAATGACACACTGGCAAATGAAAACCAATTCGAGTCTTTTAATCAAAAGAAGTGCTTAGCACCGGTTAGCTCATCAGCGCATCTGAAGAAGATGATGTGTGAATATGAAGATCATAGGGGTGTAGTAACGCATGCACAAAAGATTGCGAAGAACACAAACAGAGACCACCAACCTGTGCCTGCGTGCTTGTTGCCTCCACGACTTACAAAATGGGTCCTGGATTTTCCATGAGCTGGATGCTGTCAAAGATAACCAAGATGATTGGTGACTTTAGATCCCCCTCATTACCCCATCAAGGGCAGAGCTCAGGGTAGGAGGGCAGATGTATAAATGCAGACAGTGTTTGCAGATGACCACTTATTACACTACTTTTGAAAGGGAGGCAGTGGTTCCACCCCTTGTCAAGTTACTTGGGCAGAGTTCTAGAACAAACTGTGTCCTCTTTTAGAATGCAGCAGGGGAGAAAACCTTTCCCCCCGGATCTCAACTCACCCACCCTGTTAGACTTGGCATCTTTTGGCGTGTTTCTCCTGAGTTTTTGCTTTCTGACCTCCCGGTTTTGACTCTGTTTTTGCTGGCGTAGTGTTTCTGCGCACTTTCCTCACTGCTGATCAGTGGTAAAGTGCAAGTGCTCCTGTGATAAAATGTGTTATGGATTGGTGTTTCCATGATTGGCCTATTTGATTTATGTTTCAGTCCCTAGTAAAGTGCACTGCTTGTGCCAGGGCCTGTAAATCAAATACTGTTGGTGGGCTGCAGCACTGTATTGTGCCACCCACACAAACAGCCCGTAAATGTGACTATGGCCTGCCATTGCAGAGCCTGCGTGCAGTCTGGTACTGCCATGTCGATTTGGCAAGTGCACCCACTTGCCAGGTCCTAACCTTCCCTTTTCTTACATGTCAGCCACCCCTAAGGTAGGCCCAAGGTACCCCTGTGGGCAGGGTGCAGTGTATGTTTATTTATTTATTTATTTATTTATGCGTTTTTATATAGCGCAGACTTTACCCGAGGGTGTCAGAGTGCTTCACAATAGGAACAATAACATTACATGAGGAGAAGGTTAAGTGAGCATAATACAAGAGCAAGCGTTACATTACATGTGGAAAAAGTGACAATTGTGCAAATAACAAACAAACCAGATGCAAAAAGAGGTATACGTTCCAAGAGGAAAAAGTGACAGGTGTGCATGATACATGAGATACAAAATACAAATAGAGGTATAATACTGCAGTAAGTGGCAGTCACTCATAATACACTAGGAAGGCACTTCTATAGGATTGGAGTACAGAATTTCCTATAGTGGAAGAACTTCCTTGAGGTAGTAGAGAGGGCGTGAATTAAACAGGGGACTTGAAATGAAGGGAACACACACATAAAATCCAACACAGCACGCAAGGGTGAGGAGTGTACAGGAAAAAGTACAAATTTACAAAGACGAGCGAACTTCCTAGAGGGGCCTGAGAACGAAAGTATTAGTTCTGGAAGTGTCTTTGGAAGAGAAGAGACTTGAGGTCAGCTTTGAAGATCCGGGTAGAGGAGGTGGCACAGAGCAGTGGGGGAAGCGAGTTCCAGATTCTCACCGCATTGCCCGAAAAGGATTGAGCCATCGATCTTTTCCTCTTGAAGACGGGGGGCTCAAGCAGAAGCTTTTCCGCATTGCGAGACGGGCGAGAGCCACCGGACAATTTCAATTTATTCGCCAGGTAACGAGGGGAGGACGTGTGTAAGGCTTTGTGTGTGATGCAGGCAGTTTTGTAAATAGATCTTGCCTCGATCGGAAGCCATCGAAGAGAGGACAGGATAGGAGTGACGTGGTCGCTTCGTTTAGACCCTGAAATGAAGCGAGCTGCTGAATGGAGGATGGATTTGAGAGGGGAGAGGTGGGATTTGGGTAGGCCCGTCAGAAGAGAATTGCAATAATCCAGTCTTGAGAGAACCAGAGATTGTACCAAGGTTTTTAAGTCTTTCTCCGGGAAGAACCGACGGATCCCCCATAGAAGGCGCAGCTGGCAACGTGCATTCTTAGCAATAGAGTTGATGTGGGAGATTAGGTTGAGTCTTTTGTCAAGAATGACACCTAGGGATTTAGCGCTGTCGACAATGATGGGTTTGTTGTTGAGTAGGTTCAGCTGATCCATCCAAGATTGAACAGGAGGAGGTGAGAGAGAGGTAGAGAGGAGGAGGAATTCAGTTTTGGCGGGATTCAGAATGAGTTGGTGAGCTGACATCCAGTTGTGAATAGAGTTGAGAGTAGAATTGAGTAGGGAGAGATCGTGTGCGGAAGACACCTTGAGGTAGATTTGCGTGTCGTCCGCATAAAGATGGTAATGGATCCCAGATTTGCTTAGGAGGTTCCCTAAAGGTTCCAGGTAGAGATTAAACAAGGTGGGTGCCAGGATAGAACCTTGAGGGACGCCTTGACCTACGGCCAAAGGGGATGAAAGACTGTTCGCTATCTTTATCATTTGGGATCTGTCCGAGAGGAAAGAGGCAAACCATTTGAGCACTGTGCCATCCAGACCCATTCTCTGTTGAAGAGTGTTGAGGAGGGTGCTATGATTAACCGTGTCAAAGGCTGCAGAGAGGTCTAGAAGAATCAGAAGACATGAGTCCCCAGAGTCGAGTATATGCAGCGCATCGTCAATCACTTGCAGCAGGGCTGTTTCAGTGCTGCAATTTTGGATGAAGCCCGACTGGAAGACGTCGAGGAGGTTATTGTCCAAAATATGTGAGGAAAGTTGTTTCGCAACACATTTTTCGGTGATTTTCGAAAGAAAAGGGAGGTTGGTGATAGGGTGGAAGTTGTTGAGGTCGTTCGCATCGGCGGAGGGTTTTTTTAGAAGAGGGGTGACCTGACCTGATTTGAGGGCAACCGGGAGGGAGCCTTGACTGAGGAAGAGATTGACTAGCCTGGTCCAGTAAGAGAGAGTATAGGTGTAGAAATCGATGGCGATGTCGCTAGGGATGGGGTCAGAAGAATGGTTGGAGGGTTTAGTTTCGAGGATGCATTTGAGGAGGTCATCTTCCGAGATGACGTCAAAGTTCTGCCAGGTAACTAAGGATTTCCGCTCCTCAATGGGGGAGGGGTGGACGACCTGATCCACCAGTGCTTTGACCTTTTCATCGAAAAATATAGCGAAATCTGCTGCTTTCTTTGAGGAATCCTCAGGCTTTTGGCTGAGTCAAGGAGGGATCTGAAATGTGATGCTTTTTCAAGGAAGATGTGGTTGTGATATTTGGATCTTGCTGAGCGTAAAAGAGAGAGATTGGAGGTGGACGGAGATTTTCTCCAATGTTTCTCCAGGAATCTAAGGTTTTTCCTTTCATTGTAGAGCGCTTTATTGAACCAAGGTGCTGAGGGGGTGGGTCTTTTCCTTTTGCTTTGGAGAGGAGCGAGTGAAAGGTAGGACATGCCCTGGTGTGTGTGACATGTCCTGATAGTGAATTACTGCCAATTTCGTTTTTCACTATTGCAAGGCTACCTGTTTCCCATAGGACAGAATGGGGAGTTTGTTTATAACATCTTATAAACATAACTGGCCCGGGGAATTAGGTAGGAAAATAAAGTTTAGTATGCCTGAACTCAGAATCTAAAGATGCATCTTTTAGTGAAGGTGATTTTTATATTCTGTGTTTGAAAATATCACTTTTAGAAAGTAGGTATTTGCTTGCTCAGTCATCCAGTGTGCCTCTAATAGAATGTGGATTGACTGTCTGGGTTTTGGATGACAGAGGGCTGGGGAGCAGGAGTAGCTCCGGATAGTCTAGGTGGGTCAGGAAAAGGCTGAATAGACCTGGGCTGCATTTAGAGTAGGGGGAGGAGATTTCCTTGCACCTGAATGGGCCTGGTCTGCCTCTGACAATGCAGTCTCCACCTCCTGCCAGGAAGCCACACCAGAGAAGGCAGAACTGGTTCTGGCTGGGCACAGACACTCTCTGCCTAAGAGATCAAAGGATTTGGGGATATAAATATTGGGGCCCAGACCTCTGAACATTAGAACTCTTTTGGACCAAGAAGACTGCCAAGAAGAAGAGCTGGAGAAGCTGTGAGGAGGAACTACCACTTTGCTGTGTGCTTTGCTGTGTTGGCCTGCAGTGGCTGCTTCTGTCTTGGGCAGTGAAAGGACTGGACTGAACGTTCTGCAAACTACTTTTGTGAGTTTCCCCAAGGGCTTGAGGTAGAGCTTGCCCCTGTTCAAGAAGTCTCAGAAACAACAAAGACTTCAAGCTCTTCTGCCCTCAGCACTGGGAACTGTGTGTTTTGTGCTGCAACAGAAGAAAAGCAACCCGACGACGTCTACGACGCCGCTGCCGACTCCGTGTCCTGAAGGCAACGCAGAGGACACCGCAGCAATGCCGAACCGCGACCCTGGTCTCACCGATGATGCCTGCTGATGCCGCCAGCGAGCCGCTGCTTGCACCGCCACCTGTGAGCCCCGCACTCCGCACCGCCTCGCTTCATGACGACGCCTTGGTATCCCCGACGATGCCGCTCCACGCCGAAATCGATGCCTCTGCTTGCACCGTGGTCGAGGGCACCGCTCGTAAAGTTACACAACGCACCGCTCTCATCCCACACCGCAGCCTTGGCCTACCGACTCTGGCGCCATCGACTCCAGTTCGTCAGCCGACGACAGCGCTTCAGCCACAACGCTGCCGCTGCTTGCACCGCGACCTGCCAGCACCGCGACGAGCACCGCATTCACTTCGCACCGTGACCGTGGTCTCACCGACGATGCCATCTGACGCCGCCGCCGAGCCGCTGCTTGCACCGCGACCTGAGGGCACCACACGCCGCACCGCTGCACTTCGCACCGCAGCACCCGATGCCTGCCGACGCCAGCGCTCCTGACTTCAACAGAGAGGAGTTCGATCTGCTACTCGTGTGACTTCGAGGGCCCCGACGACTCCTGCACCGACCTCCGGAACCGACGCCTGTGGACGCCGTGCTTTAAGAAGCTCAACCAGAGGTCGCCGACGCCCTGAATTCCTAAAAGGTACTGTTTGCGGGTCTTCCCGACACCGTAGCTGGCCCACGACACCACAGTCAGCCAGAACTGTTTGGATTTGTTTGCTCACGACGCTGTGATAGCCCCGGACGGAGCTATCGACATCAAGGAACTGTTTTTCAAGCATATTTTGATAACTGAAGATTTGCAAGTAATGTACTGTGGATTTTTATTGTTTTTGGTCTTGTCTTAAGTATATAAAAATATTGGATATTTTTCTAAACTGGTGTGGTGTCCTTTTGTAGTGCTTACACTGTATTACTGTTGGTTATGTGCAAATGCTTTACACACTGCCTCTAAGATAAGCCTGACTGCTCGTGCCAAGCTACCAAAGGGGGAGCATGGGTTATTTTAGGAGTGTAACTCCCTTATCCTGACTAGGAAGAAGGGTCCCTATTTGGACAAAGGTGCAAACCCTTGCCAACTAGAGACCCCCATTTCTAACATTGGTTGTCAGCGGTGAGGATAGGACTTGCGTTTGCACTTGACTTACAGTGATTGGTGTGCACTACTACCATATCGCAGACCATTACGTCCCACATACTGGTTCTTTTTCTTTTTAACCTATTTTTGATCTTGCCAGTTTGAACTTGCTACTTCATCATGCCGGAATCAAGAGCATCATCTGTTGCATCCCTGGAAGTTGCCTTTGAGGAGGATAGGTTGGAATCCTACAGCGTTAGGGAACTGAAAGTGATTTGCAAAAACCTAAAAGTCTAAGTCAGAGGCCTCACTAGGAAGGAGGAGCTACAAAAGGCGCTGAGGGCCTGGGTAGCAGCCAGACATGCCGGCGAGCAGTCTGGTGATCTCGGTGGAGAGGTGGAGGAGTCTGCTCCTAGGGTGGATGTGCTTTTGGGAGGGGGGGAACCCCCCAGGCCAGGCAGCAGTGGCCTGTCTGCAGAGGAGATGGAGGACAGGTGGGAAGCAAGGAGAGTTGCAGTAGAACTGGAGAAGCTTAAGTTAGCCATGGAGGAGAAAAGGATGATGTTAGATCATGAGATCAGGATAAAGGAGTTGGATCAGAGGAGTAGAGCCAGCACAGATGGTGGCAGCAACTCGTCAAGACAGGCAGACAGAATTGTGCACATCCCTCCGAATGTAGGCAAGGAATTAAAGAAGGGGGATGACATACAAAGGTGGTTTCAGGGTTACGAGGCAGCGATACACATGAATGGGGTCCCTGAGGAGAATTGGGGAGCAGGATTGTGGCCTCTGTTTCCATTAGAAGCAAGGGATACTTTAGTAGCTTTGGGTAAGGGGTATCACCTCACCTATGCTAACATGAAGGAGGCCCTTCTCACTAAGTATGATCTCACTCCTGAAAAATACAGGGATCAGTTCAGGTCCAGTAAGAAGTCTGATGCCAACACTTGGTTGGAATGTGTGGATGTGTTTTGCAGGTCACTGGATGGCTGGGTGAAGGGCAGTAATGTGACAGATTTTCAGGGGCTCTACAATTTGATTGCATGGGAGCACTTGTCTAGTCTATGTTTTGCAGATCTGCGCCAGCACCTAGTTGATAGTAAACTGACTGACCCCAGGAAGCTTGCTATGGAGGCGGACCGCTGGGTGAGTACCAGGGTCCACAAGAAAGCGGTTGGGGGAGACTCAGCCAAAGATGGGCAGGGTCCCCAGCAGAAAAGTGGGGGGGACAAGGGTAAAGCACAGGAGTTCTCTAATGGGGCCCAAACTAACAGCCAGGGTAAAGGTTCCCATCCCCCCCAGATAAGAAACAAGGGGTCTCTTCAGGAAAGCCTGCTGAGACCGGCCCCCACAAGTGTTTTGCATGTGACCAGGTGGGTCACATGAAGGGGGACCCCAAGTGCCCAAAGGGAGCACAGCCACCAACCAGGTGGACAGTCCAAGGTGTTGGCTAGCGTAGCGCTTGGGGAGGAGGGTGGGGATCCCGCAGAAATGACCCTCGTCTCACTATGGGACAGTGAGATGGTCCCAGGAAACCAGGTGCCCCCTAACACAAAGAAATACAGCACCTGGGTGACCATCAATTGGAAAAGGGTAGAGGCTCTCAGAGATACTGGAGCCAGTGTGACCTCAGTCCGGTGTCACCTGGGCTCTGAGAAGCAGGTAGTCCCAGGGGCATTCCACCAAGTAATTGCTGTGGACAATTCAGAGCGCCAGTGTATGGTGGCGCAGGTTCCCTTCGAGTGGGGGGGTCTCATGTCCCTTGAGGGTGGTTGTGAGCCCTTCCATGCCTGTAGATTGTCTGCTAGGTAACGACCTGGAGCAGTCCGTATGGAAGGATGTTGAGCTCAGGTCTCACTTGGAGATGCTTGGGTTGCCAGAGTGGGCATGCGTGTCCACTCGGTCAATAGCGGCCAGAAATGGTGTTCAAGAGAACTTGGAGCCTGAAACAGTGGCCCACGTCCCTGCCAAGAGAAAGGGCAAGGGGCGCAGGAAACCGGCCCCTGACATTTCCAAGGACTGGGAGGAGGCAGACCTTGAGGGGGACGCCCCGGTGCCTACAGGGGAGCAGGTAGCTGAACTGGGGGACATCTCTGAGCTGACCCATTGGCAGCAAGAAGGTGGTCCCACCAGGGAGGAATTCTGCAAGGAGCAGAAAGAGTGCCCTTCTCTAGAGGGTCTGCGGCGGCAGGCTGCAGACCAGGCAGCTGGTGATCAGTCAGGATCACATTGGATCTACTGGGAGAAGGGTCTCCTGTATAGTGAGCCTAAGGTCGCTGAGCCTGGGTCAGCCCGTGTGCTGGTGGTGCCCCAGCGCTTCAGGACCTTCCTACTGGGTCTGGCTCATGACATGCCTTTGGCAGGACATTTGGAGCAGGACAAGACCTTTGACAGGCTTGTCACCCACTTCTTCTGGCCCAAAATGCGAAGGCAGTCAGATGGACATTGCAGGTCTTGCCAAACTTGCCATGCAAGTGGTAAGAGTGGGAGGGAGGTTAAAGCTCCTCTCCAACCTTTTCCAGTTGTTGGAACACCCTTTGAAAGGGTAGGGATGGACATTGTGGGGCCACTGGATCCCAAGACAGCCATGGGCAACAGGTACATCCTGGCCTTGGTGGACCATGGCACCCGGTACCTGGAGGCAATCCCTCTCAGGACAACGACAGTGCCAGTGGTGGGCTGGGCATTAATGGGGATATTTTCCCGCTTGGGGTTCCCCAGAGAGGTGGTTTCTGACAGGGGAACCAATTTCATATCCAAGTATATGACATCCCTGTGGAAGGAGTGTGGTGTAACCTACAAGTTCACCACCCCTTACCACCCACAAGGTAATGGTCTGGTGGAGAGATTCAACCAGACCTTGAAGGGCATGATGAAGGGTCTAACAGAACCCATGAGGTGTAAGTGGGACGTCCTCTTGCCATGCCTTCTCTTTGCGTACAGGGAGGTGCTACAGAAGTCTCTTGGGTTCAGTCCCTTTGAGCTTCTGTATGGTCACCCTGTGCGAGGACCTCTGAGTTTGGTAAAGGAAGGCTGGGAGGCAGCTCCCAGGAAAACTCCCCAGGATGTGTTTAGTTACATGCTGGCCTTCAGAAACCAAACTGCCCGCCTCGGAAACTCGCTCAGGCAAACCTAGAAGCAAGCCAGGAAGAAATGAAGAAGTGGTATGACCAGAATGCCACTCTGGTCGAATTTCAACCTGGGCAGAAAGTGTGGGTCATGGCCCCAGTGGAACCTTGTGCCTTGCAGGACAAGTGGACTGGGCTGTTTGAGGTGGTGGAGCGCAAAAGTGATGTCCCCTACCTGCTGGATTTGCGGACTACAAGGAACCCTTTGAGGGTCCTCCACGTGAACTGCCTCAAGCCCCACTTCGAGAGGTCCGAAGTGAGCCTGCTCTTGGCGACAGATGATGGGGTGGAAGAGGAGAGTGAACCTCTCCCTGACCTCTTGTCTACCAAGGAGTACGATGGGTCAGTGGAAGGTGTGATCCTCTCCCCTACACTGACCCCAGAGTAGCAGAGCGACTGTCACCAGTTGTTGGGACAGTTTGCCCCACTGTTCTCCCTGACCCCAGGTGTTACTCACTGGTGTACCCATGACGTGGACACCGGTGACAGCCCTCCTGTGAAGCACAAGATTTACAGGTTGACTGACTGGGTCAAGGCCAGCATTAAAGAGGAGGTCTCTAAGATGTTGGCGTTAGGGGTGATCGAGCCTTCCAACAGTCCTTGGGCCAGCCCAGTTGTCTTGGTCCCAAAGGCTGCTGCACCCGGTGCCACTCCAGAACTGCAGTTTTGTGTGGACTACCGTGGGCTCAATGCCATCACCAGGACTGACGCACACCCCATCCCCAGAGCTGATGAGCTCATTGATCGGTTGGGAGCTGCCAAGTTCCTCAGCACGTTTGATTTAACGTCTGGGTACTGGCAGATTGCCTTAACCGATGGGGCCAAGGAGAGGTCAGAATTCTCAACCCCAGAAGGACATTACCAGTTCCGGGTGATGCCCTTTGGGTTGAAGAATGCCCCTGCCACCTTTCAGAGGTTGGTCAACCAGGTGTTGGCTGGGCTGGAGGATTTCAGTGCCGCCTACCTGGATGACATCGAAGTGTTCAGTTCCAGCTGGGAAGAACACTTGCAGCACCTCGGTGAAGTGTTGAGGGCTCTGCAGAGGGCAGGCCTCACGATCAAGGCCAGTAAGTGCCAGATCGGGCAGGGTACCGTAGTATACTTGGGACACCAGGTAGGAAGCGGCCAGGTGGCGCCCCTACAACCCAAGATTGACAACATTCTGGCTTGGGAGCCCCCCAATACCCAGACAGTGGTGAGAGCCTTCTTAGGTCTCACTGGGTACTACAGGAGGTTTGTTAAGGGGTATGGCACCATTGTTGCCCCCTTAACAGAGCTGACTTCCAGGAAGCAGCCCAAGAAGGTGATCTGGACTGAGTCCTGCCAGAAGGCTTTTGATGCCCTGAAGGCCGCCATGTGCACGTCGCCCGTGCTCAAGGTACCCGACTTCTCCAAGGAATTCGTCATGCAGACTGACGCTTCAGAGCATGGTATGGGAGCGGTGCTCTCACAACTGAACGAAGAGGGCCTAGACCAGCCTGTAGTCTTCCTTAGCAGGAGACTGCTCCCCAGGGAACAGAGGTGGAGTGCTATAGAAAGGGAAGCTTTCACTGTGGTCTGGGCACTGAAGATGCTGAGGCCCTAACTGTTTGGGACTCACTTCCGGGTTCAGACAGACCACAGCCCGCTCAGATGGTGGATGCAAATGAGGGGCGAGAATCTGAAACTGCTGAGGTGGTCCATCTCCCTACAGGGAATTGACTTTACAGTGGAACACTGCCCTGGTACAGAACACGCCAATGCAGATAGTCTGTCCAGGTTCTTCCACCTTAGTGAAGAGAACTCCCAGGAGGTTGGGTAGTTCTCCTTACTTTCAGCTGGAGGGGACATGTGTTAGACTTGGCATCTTTTGGCGTGTTTCCCCTGAGTTTTTGCTTTCTGACCTCCCGGTTTTGACTCTGTTTTTGCTGGCGTAGTGTTTCTGCGCACTTTCCTCACTGCTGATCAGTGGTAAAGTGCAAGTGCTCCTGTGGTAAAATGTGTTATGGATTGGTGTTTCCATGATTGGCCTATTTGATTCATGTGTCAGTCCCTAGTAAAGTGCACTGCGTGTGCCAGGGCTTGTAAATCAAATACTGTTGGTGGGCTGCAGCACTGAATTGTGCCACCCACACAAACAGCCCGTAAATGTGACTCTGGCCTGCCATTGCAGAGCCTGCGTGCAGTCTGGTACTGCCATGTCGATTTGGAAAGTGCACCCACTTGCCAGACCCTTACCTTCCCTTTTCTTACATGTCAGACACCCCTAAGGTAGGCCCAAGGTACCCCTGTGGGCAGGGTGCAGTGTATGTGAAAGGTAGGACATGCCCTGGTGTGTGTGGCATGTCCTGATAGTGAATTACTGCCAATTTCGTTTTTCACTATTGCAAGGCTACCTGTTCCCCATAGGACAGAATGGGGAGTTTGTTTATAACATCTTATAAACATAACTGGCCCAGGGAATTAGGTAGGAAAATAAAGTTTAGTATGCCTGAACTCAGAATCTAAAGATGCATCTTTTAGTGAAGGTGATTTTTACATTCTGTGTTTGAAAATACCACTTTTAGAAAGTAGGTATTTTCTTGCTCAGTCATCCAGTGTGCCTCTGCTAGAATTTGGATTGACTGTCTGGGTTTTGGATGACAGAGGGCTGGGGAGCAGGAGTGGCTCCGGATAGTCTAGGTGGGTCAGGAAAGGGCTGAATAGACCTGGGCTGCATTTAGAGTAGGGGGAGGAGATTTTCTTGCACCTGAATGGGCCTGGTCTGCCTCTGACAATGCCGTCTCCACCTCCTGCCAGGAAGCCACACCAGAGAAGGCAGAACTGGTTCTGGCTGGGCACAGACACTCTCTGCCTAAGAAATCAAAGGATTTTGGGATATAAATATTGGGGCCCAGACCCCTGAACTTTAGAACTCTTTTGGACCAAGAAGACTGCCAAGAAGAAGAGCTGGAGAAGCTGTGAGGAGGAACTACCACTTTGCTGTGTGCTTTGCTGTGTTGGCCTGCAGTGGCTGCTTCTGTCTTGGGCAGTGAAAGGACTTGACTGAACTTTCTGCAATCTACTTTTGTGAGTTTCTCCAAGGGCTTGAGGTAGACCTTGCCCCCTGTTGAAGAAGTCTCAGGAACAACAAAGACTTCAATCTCTTCTGCCCTCAGCAACAGTGTGTTTTGTGCTGCAACAGAAGAAAAGCAACCCGACGACGTCTACGACGCCGCTGCTGACTCCGTGTCCTGAAGGCACTGCACAGGGCCCCGCTGCAACGCCGCACCGCGACCCTGGTCTCACCGACGATGCCTGCTGATGCTGCTACCGAGCCGCTGCTCGCACATGACCTGTGAGCCCCGCACTCCACACCGCCTCCCTTCACGACGACGCCTTGGTATCCCCGACGACGCCGCTCCACGCCAAAATCTACGACGCTGCTTGCACTGTGGTTCGAGGGCACCGCTCGTAAAGTTACACGACGCACCGCTCTCATCCCACACCGCAGCCTTGGCTTACCGACTCCGGCGCCATCGACTCCAGTTCGTCAGCCGACAACAACGCTTCAGCCACAACGAAGACGCTGCTTGCACTGCGACCTGCCAGCACCGCGACGAGCACAGCATTCACTTCGCACCGCGACCCTGGTCTCACCGACGATGCCATCTCACGCCGCCACCGAGCCGCTGCTTGCACCATGACCTGAGGGCACCGCACGCCGCACCGCTCCACTTCGCACTGCAGCACCCGACGCCTGCCGACGCCAGCACTGCTGACTTCAACAGAGAGGAGTTTGATCTGCAACTCGCGTGACATCGAGGGCCCCAACGACTCCTGCAGTGACCTCTGGAACCAACGCCTGCGGATGCTGTGCTTTCGGAAGCTCAATCAGAGGTTGCCGACGCCCTGCATTTTTAAAAGGTACTGTTTGCGGGTCTTCCCGACACCGTAGCTGGCCCGCGACCCCGCGGTCAGCCAGAACTGTTTGGATTTGTTTGCTCACGATGCCGTGATAGCCCTGGACGGAGCTATCGACATCAAGGAACTGTTTTTCAAGCATATTTTGATAACAGAAGATTTTTAAGTACTGTATTGTGGATTTTGTATCGTTTTTAGTTTTGTCTTAAGTATATGAAAATATTGGATATTTTTCGAAACTGGTGTGGTGCCCTTTTGTAGTGCTTACACTGTATTACTGTTGGTTATGTGCAAATGCTTTACACACTGCCTCTAAGATAAGCCTGACTGCTCGTGCCAAGCTACCAAAGGGGGAGCAGGGGTTATTTTAGGAGTGTAACTCCCTTATCCTGACTAGGAAGAAGGGTCCCTATTTGGACAAAGGTGCAAACCCTTGCCAACTAGAGACCCCCATTTCTAACACACCCTCTGGCCAAAAATCGCCAAGCATACAGTCAAGGTCTGGAGGAACACAAACAGAAACCTGCAGTAAAAATAGGGTCATAAACTTAGCCAAGAATAGGAATTTTCATTCAGAAAATAGTTCCGATATCAATTACAAATTCTATACACTGGAGGCAAATACTAGTTACTCTCAGGCTTGAGATGGTGGCATTACTGCCCTCCAGATTGTTGACTCTTTTGATCCACTTCCTAAAGTTCACAGTGACAATGAAGGTGTTTCCCATCAGTCCCATCATGCAGAAGATTGTATGGAGAAACACAGCTGGTATTGGGCTAGATGTCAGAACTGTAGCCTCCTAGAGTGCCAGGATGGCTTTTGTATGCCAGTTTGTTCCTCTGATCTGCTGCCTTCTGTGTTATTTTGGAGCTCGAAGCTCAAATATTTAGTTGTATTCGTATTTGTATTTATTAAGCACAACATTCATCCCAGGGGACATCACGGCGCTAGGAAAGCGTTATCCCGATATGGAAATGACAATTGTTCGAACAATTTAAAGGAGTGGGATCTCAGCCAAGATGACAGTGGGTATCTTTGACTATGTTCTAGGGAACAGCCATGTTTTCAGTTTCTTCCTAAAGGACGAGTATTCATCCGTTAGGTGAAAGTCTAAGGGTAGTTCGTTCCAGTGAACGGCCGCCAGATTAGAGAAGGATCGACCTCCTGCTCTAACCTTCTTGGTCCGTTTGATCTTGGCCAGGGCATAATGGCGAGATCTCAGATTTCGTATGGGAGTATAGAATTAAATGTTATCTCTCAAGATTCTGGGGCCACTCTTATGTAGCGCTCCTGTGCATACCACAGGAGCTTGAACTTAGCCCTTTGGCGTATGGGCAGCCAATGCAGTTCCCTCAGACTTTCAGATGCCGAGCTGTATTTGCTTTTATTGCAGACCAGTTTAGCAGCAGCATATTGGACCACCTGTAGTCGGGAAAAAGATACTCGGGCATGCCCACATAGAGCGCATTCCCATAGTCAAGTCTGCCAGAAAGTAGTGCCTGGGTAATGGACTTTCTACAGTTTAGGGGGATCCAAGAAAAAAGTCTTTGTAGTAGTTTCATCATAGCGAAGCTTTTCCCGCACAGCGCTCGATATCGGTCTTGCATTGTTAGTGCATCATCGATGAGTATGCCCAAGTTTTTTGCAACTTGCTTGGGTTTTGGGGCAGCTCCTAATGCCCGGGGCCACCAGGGTCTGTCCCAGACTAAGGGCCGGATGTACGACCATTTTTTGTGGTCGCAAAGGGGTTTTAGGCCCGATGGCGACAGCAAAAACCGTGTGACCTTTAAAGAAAATGGGCTGCATTTTTTAAAAAAATGCTTTATTTAAAAGCAGTCCCAGACATGGTGGTCTGCTGACCCCAGCAGGCCACCATCCCTGGGAGTGCTAGCCATTCCCAATGGGGTCGCAAATTGTGACAGCCTCATTAATATTCATGAGGCATGCAATTTACGACCCCATTGGGAATCGCACAGTGTCTCAGACACTGTTGTACATAGCACTTTGCGACTCGCAAATTGCGACTCGCAATTCGTCGCAATTTGCGAGTCGCAAAATGCTTTGGTCGTACATCTGGCCCCAAGTGTGCTCCACCAAAAAGCAGGATCTCAGACTTTTCAGCATTTAATTTCAAGCGGTGTTCCTTCATCCAGGTTGCTGTTTCTGTGAGACAGTTAATTAGATTATTTTTGGTATTGTCATGCCTTTCTTCAAAGGCAATTAGCAACTGGGTATCATCTGCATAGGAGCAGATATTGTAGCCACATTTTCTGCTAATCTTGCTAGGGAGGAGACATCAGCATTGAAAAGGATGGGGCTCAGGGAAGCACCCTGCAGGACTCAGTTTTTGAACTGGAAGAAAAAGGGCTCATTTGGATTTTTTGTGTTCTGTTGAGTAGAAAAGAGGTGAACCACTGAAGAGCTTTCGGATGTATTTCTTTTCATGTAAGATACGTAGCAGATGGTGGTGGGAAACGGTATCAAAAGCCGCCGTTAGGTCCAAGAGGATCAGTGCAGCAGCTTTACCTTGGTCCACCAAGGATATGATGTTGTCTGATACTGCAAGTAAGGTGGCCTCTGTGTTGTTAGCAGCTCTAAAACCGGTCTGAGAAGGATATAAAAGTTCATTAGTTTCTAGGAAATTGACCAGTTGTTTATTGACCAGTTTATCCAATACTTTAGACAAGTATGGTAATTGAGAGATTGGTCGGTAGTTTGCAGGATTATAGATTTCCAGGCCTGCTTTTTTTAATAGTGGAAATACAATGGTTTCCTTCCATATATCTGGGAATGATGCTGTATCCAGAGATTTATTGAAGATAGTGAGAAGATAAAGTGAAGGCAGGGGTCGAGCGGAGATCCTGCTTTAACCTAGTCATAGCCTTTGCGACCTGTTCTTCCGAGAAAGGGGCCAGATTGCTTAAGTAAGCATGTGCTTTAGGGTGTGGTGCTAATGTCTCCCAGTCTGATTTGCTAGCAGTGGGATGGCTATTGAAGGAGGAGTATATTTTGTTGACTTTATCAGTGAAGAAGCCGTTTATTAGCTCACAGTTGTCAGTAGAAGGAGTCATAGTATGGGACATTCTAGTTGGTTTACAGAGTTCCTTCACTATTTTGTATAATGCTTAAGATGAATTACAGTTGTCTTCAATTCGTTTTGCATAGTAGTGTTTTTTTGCATTTTTGAGGGCATTATGGTAGATTTTCAGCTCCCCTTTGTAGAACGGTCTATCATTGCTTTCTTTGGATAGTCTCCACTTATGTTCCAGAGATTTACATGTCCTTTTTAATAGTTTCAATTCTAATGAATACCATTTCTCTGATTGTGTTTTCCTGTTAGATTTACTTACTAGTCTAGGGGCGCACTGATCCAGTGCATTAGTGATTTCTTTATGCAAGAGTTCAGCCTCTGCCTGAGCAGAGAGGGGCATATTTACGTTCCCTGGCGCATCCCTGCATATCAGCAGGGATGCGCCAGGGAAAATGCGTCACGCAAGTTTACCCTTGCGCCACGTCCGATGCGCCGCATTTACAATGCAGCGCTTCGTGGCGCAAGGATAAGCAGATGCGTGACGCATCTGCCGGCGGAAGGTTGGCGCAGTGCTGAAGTTGTGTCGCAAGCGCGACGCAACTCCAGCACTGTTCCAACCTTTCCTATCCCTAACATGGTGCGTCAATCCTTACGCCTGCTTGAAGCAGGCGTAAGGATTTGACGCACCAGCGTCAGAAAAAGTGACTGCGTGAAATCTTGTAGATTTCACTACGTCACTTTTCCGAGGCGTACCAGCGCCGGAACGCCCCCCCCCTGCCGGTACGCCCACATGAAACCTGACGCAGGTTTCATGTGGCGCAGGGGTTTACTATGTGACGCATCTCCCTAGATGCGTCACGTTGTAAATATAGCGCAACGCGGCGCATGGTTTGCGTCGCCGCTGCGTCACATGCGTGACGCAACGGCGGCGCAAAAGTGGCACAAGGGGCTTGTAAATATGCCCCACAGTGTTTTGGCAATGCTTGGGTCACATGGAAAGAAATGGAAAGCAAACAAATCGGGGGTGATAAGATTCCATGGTCCTTTTACCGTTGTTGATGGTGTGGCCACATGGATTAGCTTGATTGGCAGGTTGAGAGAAAAGGAGATTAAGGAATGGTCAGTCCAGGACAGAGTTGTAACCTCGGAGACGTTGATAGCCTCTATGCTGGAGAACAGTAGGTCCAGTGTATGCCCAGCCATGTGGGTTGGCCGTTTGATCCATTGTTTTAGTTGCAGTATCTGCATATCACTTTCTAAGTGTTAGACCACCGGGTCCATGGAATTTTCAAAATGAACATTAAAATCGCCATTAGCTAAGAAGTGTTTATGTTTTAGGCAAGAGCGGAAAAGTTGGGACAATAATTTGGTGCTAAAGTCTGGCATGTATCCAGGGGGATTGTAAATTACTGCTTCCCTGAGTAGTTTGTGCTCACCATTGGACACTGAAAAAGCCAAGATCTCATGGTCACCCAATTGGGCCACTGACTCGGGAACACAGATAAAGCTGTCTTTGAATAGGATAGCTATACCCCCTCCCTTCCGTCCCTTTCTATCCCGTTTCAATAGCTTATATCCAACCGGTAGGGCGGTAGCAATATCAGGGGAATTGTGATCATCTAGCCAAGTTTCTGTAATAAATGCTAGGTCAGGTTTTGTGTCTGCTAAGATGTCCCAGATCACGAGGCAATGTTTAGGCATTGACCTGTAGGTAAAATAAATGCAGGTCATTTGAAGGCCATCCAAGCTTATAGCTTTCCTAGTATGCTGTTCAGATATCGCTTGGCAGCCCCATTTACAGTGGAGGCATGAGAATGGACCCTGCATGTCCCCAGGAGATGTTTTTACGCAAGGTTCCATGTTATGTTGCTGGGATTTGGCCAGTTTCAGAAGCATCTCTCTTGAATATTGGTGTTGAATACTAGGGTTTTGTATAAAAGGGGCAGGATTCCTGGACCCTGACCCCTTTCGGGCACATACGGGCGCAGACGCTGCGTGGCCACGCTGTGTCCCTGTTTTTGTAGTCCCCTGCGTTGAAACAACTAGAATGCTGTCCCTCCTCCAGCGCTACTTCTGGTAACTTCCGGTTTGCGCTGAGGCTTGACTGCGGTTTTGCTCCCTCCCCCCCTCCTAATCGGCCGAAATGCAGGTAAGCTCAATCAGATTCAGTTTCGTTCAATTTAAAATAAAACAGACACAGCCTAAAATTCAAATAGTTTTAAAAATGCAATAATGTGCACAGCGGGGAAAGCAAGTGCTAGCCTAATGCTCTGTGAAAATACAGAGCACAATTAAAGTGTAAGTGGGTTATTAGCGCACAAAGAATAGGCAATCCTTACGGGTTCCGCGCTGCGGCCCCATTTTTTTATGTTGATTTGGTGGAAACAAAAGGTACCTGAAGCTACATGCACAAGCTGATTGTTTCTTTAAAATCCTGATCCCCAGACACATGTTTGAAACCTTTCTATAACCTGCATATAAGGGAGAAAATGTATTTTGCCAGAGAAGACTTCATAAGGAACCACATAGGTGAACAGCCCACAATCTGTCTTTGTGGTGATGTGCTCACATTGCCACCGTTGCTGGAGGTCTTATAAATTAAGAACACATGAAACACAAACAGTATGTGTTGTGAATGTTCAATGGATGTGTCAAAGTGTGTCTATTGCACCATGTTAGCACTGTGTAAGAGTGAGATACCCTGTAAACACTCCCTGAATGCTTCTGTTTAACACGCGGAGCGAATGTTTAAGGAGAATTGGATATTGTATCTCATAATCATCCACCATGGAGGAAACACTCCTCACAGGTCTTGAGCATGGCTGGAGCAGCAGAAGAAAATAAAACAAAGAAATACGACAGTGAGGATGGATTGAGATCACAAACAAACAAATGGATAATCTTGCCTAGACGTCTTAGAAGACCTAAAAGATGCCTCACGGTCAACATTCAATGACCTAAGCTTGTTACAAGGACTTGAAGAAGCAGCAATGGAGGATTAACTGACACAAAAGAAGACAATGGACCCAGTGCTAGATTTACCTATAGGAATATAAAAACATTGTTGCGCTATACAGGGCCGGTCCTAGGATTTGTGGGGCCCCGGGCGAAAGGGAAGATGTGAGGCCCCTCTAATTTGCATGTGACATCACAAGAAGTGACATCATAGAAAACCGACAACACAAGACTATTAATCTTTGTCATTGCTGAAGAGACATAGTGTTGATATCAGTAACGTGAATTAAAAGATAAATATCCAAATGAAATACGTCTATCTATTTTGAAACTGTATTAAGTGGATTACATAGTCACATTGGATGGGAAAGCTAGACGCAGGTCTCACAAAGATGGCTATTCTAACTCCTAGTTAACTGTGAGTTACCAAATTAGTGCATAGTAATAATTAGAGAGCATTGCAGAAAATAAATTGAATGGCATCCCAGGTAAAAATTATGCAACAGGGTATAGCAAGATGAAGTTGAATTCAGATACAAATACCTTTTTATTCTTTTTGAGAGCTTCATAAATCAGACTAGAACAAAAAAGACAGCAGAGTTCTGTAGAAAAAAGCTTTCGGATTTAGGATTCAGAATGATTATATTCTCCTCACAGGGGATGTAAGCCATGTGAGGAATATATACATTTCTTATAAAAAGCAGATAAAAGGAAACATTACAATCTGACAATGAGGAGATAAGTAAATTGATAAGTACATAAAAAGACAATTCCAGTGAAACATAAATAGAGTAACTTCAAAGTTCTAGGTTATTCTCATTGGGTGGCTCCCTGGTATTGATTCATTACGTAAAGTTTAGTATCTGTGTGTTTAAAATAAAGGTATGCTGCAGATTTAAGGGGTTTTCATACCAAGGTTTTTCATTTGGTGTCAGACCAGTTGAAAGTTGTAGTGGCAGAATGGCATTATTCTGATGAAAATCCATCAATCGCCCCAAAAAGATAGTCCTATTCTTCTATATATTCACAACTTTATGTGGTCATCCAACTTGAGAAATATATGGGGTAGGGCAGGAATGTGAAAAAAAGAAATTGCCATCTTCGTATTATGTCCTGTACACATCTGGAAGTTATTGGTAGAATGTGCCCTGTTTCGCCTACATCCTAATACAAACATATACATATAACAGGTTATCAGAAAGCTCATTCATAACTAACATTGAAATAATACAAGGCAACAAAATTAGTGTTATACTTCCCTTCTCCTTCAATGATTAGGTGGTGACGATCCTCTGAGCCGATCAGGATATTCCTCAAGACATTGGATATCAGAAGTAAAGTTAACTTGTGGAGACACACAATTACCAATTAATAATTAATTAACAATAAACTAATTATCAATACCAATAAATAAAAATTAATAATTACTTTATTAAAATTAAATTACTTCCACCCTATTCCCTCATAAATCCACAACCCGCTCCTAAAAAAAGTAACACAATTAATATAATTATCAATTAATAAAAATTAATTAGCAATTCATAATTGATTAACAATAAATTAATTATCAATACCAATAAATAAAAATTAATAATTACTTTTTTATAATTAAATTACTTCCCACCCTATTCCCCTATAAACCCACAACCCACTAGAGAACTAAAACGCAAAATGCAATTAAAAGTAATTAATAATTTCTAAAAATTATTATTAAATTTACTATAATTAAATTACTTCCCACCCTATTCCCCTATAAACCCACAACCCGCTACGGAACTAAAACACAAAATTTACTTTTAAAAACATTAATAACTTCTAAAAATGTAATACATATATTTAACCCCTTCGATGCGCGTGACAAGCTCAGCTCGTCATGCTGCGCGGTAGCGCTGTGCGCATGACGAGCTGAGCTCGTCACGACCACACCCGCGATCGGAATGTCCAGCACACGAGCGGAATTCCGATCGCGGTCAAGGGGTTAAAAAAAAATACAATACTTAAAAAATATAGAACACATACATTTAAAATACATACTAAAATACATAACACTAATATAAACATCGATATTATTAACAATGATATATTTACAAACGATATTACTGACTTCGATATTAACAAAAACAATATTTCTTACCTTCATGTCGATATTCTGGTCACCGATATTCTTGATGTTGATATTCAGTCCCTTCGATATTTCCAACTCGATATTTTTGTACTCCGAAAATAAAAACTCGATATTATGTCTGTGCACCGCCTAGGAGATATTGGAGGGGAGCGTTTAAACACGCAGCCATGGACAAAGCTAGAAGGAAGTTGAATAGAACAATTCAGGTTTTCTAAGTGTCTTTGGGAATTGAAATTCTGTCACATGTTTTCAGATCAGATGTGCTTCAGTTATCCCAATCTGGGCAGGCTTATTATATGATGGAATTGTTGGGAAAAGTGTGGGGCAAAAAATTGTGGTGCAATTGTGGTGCAAATGTTTTATTTCATAAGCTTGGTCGCAGAGCATTCGGGTCGGGCAGGAAAACATACGGTTTCTTGCGGGCAGTAGTTGCTGGAGGAATAGAGAGTCTGGTGTGGGTGTATCTATCCCTCGGGGGAACAGGAGAGCACAGTGGAGAGGAAGAGGAAGTTCAGGGCTTTGGAACAACACTAGGGGAGTTTGCTTGGGCAGGGATGTGATTGAAGGAGATTGGGGAATGCAAGGAAATGACTGTGAATGGAGGAAGAAAGGAAAGAGCTGGAAGAGTATTGGGGTTTGTTTTTGATGCAATGTTCACAAGTTGGGAGTTTTAGGGGAGAGGGGAATGACAGAAATCCCAATGGTTTTATTTAAAATGCATTATATAGGTTAATGGAATGATTCTACAAACCTATCTTTTTAAAGTGGTCTTTTCGCTATTTACAACAAGTGGAATGTGTAGTCATTGCACGATGATGGGACCCAGGTGGAGCAAAGCACCAGCTGGCATCCCCCTGGGTGACTTCGGGCAGGGGAAGCAGGCCATGAGACTGGTGATGTTAGGTTGAGAGTAGTGAGGGGCAGGATTGACAGGCTTGAGCTATCACGCAGAAGCTTGAGGTAATTAGGCACATCCAATGAGCTGCTGCAGTGAGTAGGTGAGAAAATTATCTAGCCCAAAATGCCCCCCCAAAATTGTATAAGTGTTTGAAAGGTTTGTACTGCTTTATGTGTAAGTGAAAGGAATTGAGCAGCAAAAGGTAATGGCTTGCCATAGTAAGAGGTTGTAGTGATCATCAAAAGCGGTAGCTGTTGGGGGCATGGAGAGAATGATAGGGGCGTATCCATCCCTTGTGGGGGATGGAAGAGCAAGTAGAGGAGGTTTGGGGCTTTGGAACAACACTATGGGAGTTCACTTGGGCAGTATTTGCTGCGGATGTGATTGAGAGAGATTGGGGAATGCATGGAAAAGGCTGAAAATGGAGAAAGAAAGGAAAGAGCTGGAAGAGAATCGGGCTTTGTTGTTGATGCAATGTTCACCAGTTGGGAATTTTAGGGAAGGGGGAATGACAGGAATTCCAATGTATTGGCGAGGTTTGGTTTATAATGCATTATGTAAGATAATGGAATGATTCGGCAAACCTGTCTTATTACAGTGGCCTTTTTTGCTATTTACAACAAGTGGAATGTGTAGTAATTACGTGATATTCTAACATGCAGGTGTGGGTCTGGACCCGTTGCGTATTTGAATGGTGTCATGCATAATGATCAGTGTCCTCAGCCTGACCTGGTCTGATAGGAACAACCAGGCTGCTGTTAGACAGTCCATACCCACAGTCCTCTATTGTGGGATTACACAGGTGTAATGCTTTACATAACAGGCTTCACTAGGTAATTGCTGCCGCAGATTGTGAGGTGTAGTTGCCCCTGCTGAAATTGTTCATGTTGTGGAGCCATAAAATAGGCATATAGCTGAGATAGGACAACTTTTTTTTTGTTGCCTCTTTACAATGCCATGAACATCAATGGCAGAAATAACTAAAGGAATCAAAAAGCAGATTAAATGAAAAAGTAAATCAGACCTAACAGAACATTAGTCCAAGAAGGTAGGCACATTTCCAGTTGTTGCATGCAACCAACTTGACCTGCGCCAAAACTCCTGCTATATGGGCCTGACCCATTTATAAGATGTCAAATAACAACCTGCCAGTCATAACAGCTGCTGCAGCCGAGGGATGTGCTTCACTAGTGGTCCATGGGTTTGTGACAAGATGCACATGATTTGGTGGTAAAACAAGTTGGTGTTGCTGACACATACACACATGTGCGCACACATATATATATATATATATATATATATATATATATATATATACAAAAAAAGAGTTGCCTCTAGGTGGGATGCACTCCCAGGTGGAAATTACGCCAAAGCAAGGGCACACGCCATGAACAAAGTCCTTTTCTGGTTAACCTGCCAGACGCGTTTCGGGCCAATGCCCTCTTCAGTGGCAGACCATGTGACGTGCCAGCATGCGGCAACCACCAGTAAATCCCCATAATAATAACGCTCAGGTGAACCACCTGAAGCAATGCTTCCTGGGACTGGTGGTTCAGTAAAACCCAAGTGGGTCACCAGAGAAGGACTTTGTTCATGGCGTGTGCCCTAGCTTTGGCGTAATTTCCACCTGGGAGTGCATCCCACCTAGTGGCAACTCTTTTTGTATTTTGTACAGCGGCCTGCCTGGTCGCGGGATTGCACCACCGCGAAACACTTGCGGGTCCGCGGCTGCTTTATTGGGGCAGCTGACTGTGGAACAGGAGGTGCCTGTTATATGCGGGGGTGCCGGCGCGAACATCGGCAATCCTTTTTAAGACATTTTTGTGAGTGCCGGCGGTGACCTACTTGGGTTTTACTGAACCACCAGTCCCAGGAAGCATTGCTTCAGGTGATTCACCTGAGCGTTATTATTATGGGGATTACTGGTGGTTGCCGCATGCCGGCACGTCACATGGTCTGCCACTGAAGAGGGCATTGGCCCGAAACGCGTCTGGCAGGTAAACCAGAGAAGGACTTTGTTCATGGCGTGTGCCCTTGCTTTGGCGTAATTTCCACCTGGCAGTGCATCCCACCTAGTGGCAACTCTTTTTGTATATATATATATAGGCCAACCTTGCAGGGATATCTGCATTTCCATGGGGTGTTTATATTTACAAGTGTCACCTGCTAGCTGATGGTATGTTAACAGTAATATCACACCATAACAGAAGAAAAGGGTGTTAAAATATATTTTTCAGTAATTAAAGGAGGCTGCCAGTCTGACCTAAACCAAAATCATAATGGTTTTTTAACATACTTTTTTATACACATCAGGAGATGGTTTTATACACAAACATTTTTTTAGGTCAAACCCAAAATTCTTTAAGTTTGGACCACTCAAGCACTAGCACTTTTTTTCACACATTAGGTGAGAGCCTTGGGCAGGATGCAATTTTTAGTATTAAACCAAAGAGTAACTTAAAAGTACCAAGTTTAAATATAATGAACTAGCTGCATTATGCAATAATGATTTGAATGCTATGTATAAGAAAATTTAAAAATCATGTTTTAACAAATTTTAATGTTTTAACATTGTTATTATATAATTCCTTGATGTAGATATGGCTGCTATGATATTTAATATTTATTATATTCGATTTTTTATTTTAATTATTGAATGTTAATAATCCCCATATATTGTATGTGAGGGCAATTCCATTATTTTGATATTTAAAAATGTTTTATATCAATCTAGCAAAAACCAAGCCATTAACTCAATGTGGAGATGAAACTCTGGTTTTTACAAAAAGAAGTTACCTAAGGGTAGTATGTGTGAGAAGTTGGCCTGGCATATGCTGTCCACTAATTATAGTGGGCACCTTGCACCAGTCCAAATCGACTCTTATGGTAGGTAGGTTAAAGACAACCTTATTGAAAGCTATCCTAGTGGTAGCTGTGGAGAGCAGCCTTCAGGCTAAGTCTTGAAGGAATGTAAAGCAGCTTGTTTTACCAGTCTATAATCTCTTGAGTGACCAAATGAAAGAGCACCACACCAGGTATATATTCAAAATATATGTATTTATTACTAAACACACCCCTCTAGTCTCTTTATGAGGCTAGAGTTCGAAGTACATAGGTTATAAGATCTTAAATCACAGTAATAGCACAAATACACGTTTGGGCCCTAGGGGCGTACCAAACCATATACCAATAAAGTGGTATGCGAACCACGACTGAACTAGACACTAGGCCTAGAGCCTCTAGAAGTGCTTGGACCACAAGGAACCACCCAAGGTAGTGACACAGGGGACCCACGGGAGACGCGTGCAGTGTAAATACACAACCGCGATACGCCGTTAACTTCTATGGAGAAAGTCGGGATCGGGAAAATAGAGGAAAGGGACACTTTAAAGAGGACTAGGACAAAACCCTTTGAGATCTAGGACTTTGAAGAGTCTCTACCCACGGGAGCACCGGAGTACTCGTGTTACCTCACCCAGGGAAGCCGGGTGCATAGGTGCCTTTCGGGGTCGGGTTTCGTCGTCGTTTCTTATGGCGATCTGCTGCAAAGTGCTGCTGGCGACCAGGAGAAAAGTGTCCGGGTGGATCCAAGAGTGGATCGGAGTTCTGAAGAACCTGAAAGCAGAGGGGACAGAGTCTGGGTCACTAGCCAGTGACCAGGAGGGCGATGGACAGATGCCCACCGATGTCGAGTGCTTCAAGTTCGTTGACGGTCGTCTTGACTCTTCAGCCACGAGGTCCGGGAGGCGTTGTCGGCGACCAGGAGCAGGATTCGGGCTGTTGCTCGATGTCTGTCGAGTGCAGAGGTGTCGGCGACCAGATTGGACCCAACAGGCCTTGGCAACGGCAAGTCTCGAGTAAGATGTAGATCGTCGATGATGCAGACCAGCAAGGTCTGGGGAACTCACCCAGCAAGGGTAAGTGAGGGCAGGCCTGGAGCAACCAGACTGCCAAGTAAAGAAAAGATTGGCCTTCGGTAAGGGCTACTAGCCAACGGGCTAGCGACCGCGAAGGAGCCTCGTGACGCCGCACGTGGAGCTGGCTTACAGGACACTCGTGGAGTGGGGGCCAGTGATCTTCGGTGCAGGTGGTGCTGGAGGCTAGGGCTACTCGGAGCCCAAAGCACGACTTCTTGGGAGACCCAGAAGATGGTGCACTTGCAAGTGTGCTCGGTGTCCAGGGGTCACGGTCTCAAGTCACCCACGATAGCCACGGGCCTCAGCTTTGCTGGGGACTCAGGGTAGCCTCGGGGAAGTCTGAGAATCCACCTCTGGTGATGCGATGACTTCGGCGTCCGACGGGAGCTTCAGTAATGCGAACCGGACAGATGCTTCTTTGGTGCCTGCCAAGCAGGGGAGTCACTCCTTGACCCCAAGGGAGATTCTTCAGTCCTCTAATCTTGTCGTAGAGCGTCGAAGGTCCAGGATTCCGTGTCAGAGTTTCGTCCAGGTATAATCTAAAGTCCTAAGGACTGGGTTCCTACCTTTATTCTAAAAATAGGGGATGGACTACTCTGTGGCCCCACCTATGGGTGGGTCAGGGCAGAGGGGTGGCTACACCCCTTTCCCTTTGTCCAGTTCGCGCCAGAGCAGGGGCTGCAAGCCCCTGATCCGGTTTGAACTGGGGTATGCACAGGGACACCAAATGTGCCCCCAGTGCAGGACTTCAAAGCACCCGAAAGTGCTCCCGCCCAGCCCCAATACACATTGTCCTGTCTGGGGAGGTGGTCACACCTCCCTGGGACAGGAAACCTATTGTCCAGGCCTCCCCTGCCGGAGTTTCGTCCAGCAGCAGGAGGCCAGACTCGTGTCTGTGGCAGCAGCATCCATTTTGTGATGCCAGGGCTCTGGAAAGAAGTTACCGGACTCGTCAGAGTTAACATGCCTTTCCCTCTAGAAGGGTGGAATGCTACCCCCGCCGCCAGAATTGGCGGGGGGTAGTATTCCAAGATGTTTGACACCAAACACGACATGTTTCGGTGCAGCCATTCCATAGTTAGCATTTTACCGCGAGGATATAATGCGTTTAAGAGTATATGGTCAGGCTGCACTACAAACAGCATCAGAGATGGTCTCCGAACGCTGCAGAGGGGCCCTGCTCATGCAGGGGCACCCTCTCACATAGGAACCATGCACTCTGCCTTTAGGATTGATAAGGCCTGCCTTAGGAGTGACTTATAGGTTTATATGTGTGTATGCATTTAGTGATATAGGTAACCTATACCACAGCAAGGGGTGCCTGCACCACCTTACCCAGGCTGCAGTAGCAGACCTGTGGTGTCAGTTTGGATGGCCTACCAGGGGTGGCATAATATATGCTGCAGCCCCTGGCAGGCCTCTGAGGTACCTATGCCCTTGGTACATAGTATACCATATACTAGGGACTTACAAGGGCACTCCAGATCCCAATCAGAGATGTGCCTAAGGCACATGGAGACCCTTTTAAAGAGGAAACAGCTAGGCTGGGGTTCTGAATAGCAGGGCCCCAGCCAGACTAATGTCGAAAACCAGTGAAGTATCAGCAAAAAGTGGGGGTACCCCTGTGAAGCAGATCCTACTCTCCTACACAACCCCCCCAAACGTAGGGACATTAAACTAACCTTGCCCAGTTAAGTCTTCATGTTCTAAGTGGAAATACCTAGAGAGTCCATCTGCATTCGCATGGTTACTCCCAGGCCTATGTTCCACTGTAAAGTCCATCCCCTGTAGGGAAATGGACCACCTAAGCAGTTTGGGGTTTTCACCCTTCATTTGTTTTAGCCATAAGAGGGGCTTATGGTCTGTCTGAACCAGGAAGTGTGTACCAAACAAGTATGGCCTCAACTTCTTCAGAGCCCAGACCACAGCAAAGGCCTCCCTCTCTATGGCTGACCAACGTTTCTCTCTAGGGGTCAGCCTTCTGCTAATAAAAGCTACTGGCTGATCCTGACCTTCTTCATTCAATTGTGACAGTACAGCCCCTACCCCCAATTCAGATGCATCTGTTTGAACAATGAACTTCTTGGAGTAATCAGGACTCTGCAGAATTGGAGCAGTGCACATGGCCTGCTTGAGGTCATCAAATGCCTTTTGACAGCTAACTGTCCACTGAACCTTTTTGGGCATTTTCTTAGAAGTTAAGTCATTCAAGGGTGTCACTATTGATCCATACCCCTTGACAAATCTCCTATAGTACCCAGTCAGGCCTAAGAAGGCTCTCACCTGAGTCTGGGTAGTGGGAGCAGTCCAGTCCATGATGGTCTGGATCTTGCTCTGCAAAGGTTGAACCTGGCCTCCACCCACAAGGTGGCCCAGGTACACAACCTGACTCTGCCCTATCTGGCACTTAGTGGCCTTGATAGTCAGGCCTGCCTTTTGCAGGGCCTGTAAAACATTCCTGAGGTGGACCAGGTGATCCTCCCAGGTGGAGCTAAAGACAGCAATATCATCTAGATAAGCTGCACTATAGGCCTCCAGTCCTGTGAGAACTGTGTTCACCAACCTCTGGAAAGTGGCAGGTGCATTTTTCAGACCAAAGGGCATCACCACA
Organism: Calotriton arnoldi; assembly: GCA_963921515.1. Taxonomy (NCBI): domain Eukaryota; kingdom Metazoa; phylum Chordata; class Amphibia; order Caudata; family Salamandridae; genus Calotriton; species Calotriton arnoldi. The sequence continues at coordinate 22,157 of CAWUFW010025033.1, read as the reverse complement.
AATTGATAATGCCCACTAGGGGTTGAAAATGCTGTTTTGGGCTTTGCAGCATCAGCTAGTCTGATCTGCCAGTAGCCAGCTGTTAGGTCAAATGTGCTGAGATATTTGGCAGAGGCCAAAGTATCTATGAGCTCATCTGCCCTGGGTATTGGATGGGCATCAGTCCTAGTGACTGCATTGAGGCCCCTGTAGTCTACACAAAACCTCATCTCTCTTTTCCCACCACTGGTGTGAGGTTTAGGTACTAGGACTACTGGACTAGCCCAAGGGCTATCTGAGGGCTCAATCACTCCCAATTCCAACATCTTCTGGACTTCAGTCCTGATACAGTCCCTGACATGGTCAGGTTGCCTATAAATCTTGTTTTTAATAGGCAGACTGTCCCCAGTGTCCACTTCATGAGTGCACCAGGTGGTCTGACTGGGTGTCAGAGAAAACATATGTCTAAACTGATTGAGGACTTGCCTGCAATCAGTTTGTTGCTGGGTAGTGAGGCTGCCTGCCAAGGCTACACCATCAACTGACCCATCGTCAGGGTTCTGTGAGAGCAGGTCAGGGAGTGGGTCACTCTCTTCCTCCTGCCCTTCATCAGTAGCCATGAGCAAGCCCATGTCTGCCCTGTCCACATATGGCTTAAGTCTGTTGACATGGAGAACCCTGTGGGGACTCCTGGGTGTTCCCAGGTCTACTAAGTAAGTGACCTCACCCTTCTGCTCAACAATAGTGTGGGGTCCACTCCATTTGTCTTGGAGAGCTGCTGGGGCCACTGGCTCCAACACCCACACCTTCTGTCCTGGCTGGTAAACAGTTAGGACAGCCTTTTGGTCATGCCAGGCCTTTTGAAGTTCCTGGCTAGCCTCAAGGTTTTTGGTTGCCTTTTTCATGTACTCAGCCATCCTGGAGCGGAGACCAAGTACATAGTCCACTATATCTTGCTTTGGGGGCTTGAGAGGTAACTCCCATCCTTCCTTCACCAAGCACAGTGGACCCCTCACAGGGTGGCCAAACAGAAGTTCAAAAGGGCTGTAACCAACCCCTTCTGAGGCACCTCCCTATATGCGAATAAAAGGCAGGGCAAGAGTATGTCCCATCTACGCCTAAGCTTTTCTGGGAGCCCTTTAATCATGCCCTTCAAGGTTTTGTTGAATCTCTCAACTAAACCATTGCATTGTGGGTGATAGGGTGTGGTGAACTTATAAGTAACTCCACACTCCTTCCACATTGCCTTTAAGTACCCAGACATGAAGTTTGCACCCCTGTCTGATACCACCTCCTTAGGAAAGCCCACTCTTGAGAAAATTCCCAGGAGGGCCCTTGCCACCACAGGTGCTGTAGTGGTCCTAAGGGGTATAGCCTCTGGATACCTGGTGGCATGATCCACTACCACCAGTATAAATCTGTGCCCAGATGCTGTTTGGGGATCCATGGGACCAACAATGTCAATCCCTACCCTCTCAAAGGGCACCCCCACCACAGGTAGTGGTATCAGGGGGCCTTTGTAGTGCCACCTGCTTTGCCACTGGCTTGGCAGGTTACACAGGAGCGACAAAACTCCTTACTGTCTTCAGACATGTGGGGCCAGTGAAAGTGAGGGACAATTCTGTCCCAAGTCTTGTTCTGGCCCAGGTGTCCTGCTAAGGGAATATCATGGGCTAGGGTCAATAGGAAGCCCCTGAACTTCAAAGGTATTACCAACCTCCTGGTAGCACCAGGCTTGGGGTCTCTACTCTCTGAGTACAGGAGTCCATCATCCCAATACACTGTATGGGGACCACTAGCTTTCCCAGCAGCCTCAGCAGCAGCTTGCTGTCTGAGGGGTTCAAGGGAGGGGCAGCTCTGCTGCTCCTGGCTCAGATCTGCCCTAGAAGGTCCCCCTGTCCCCAAGAACTCAACCTGTTCAGGTTCAAGTTCCTCTGGGACAGTTCCTTCTTCAGGGCTGAGATCATCCCCCTCAAGGGACTGATCTTCCTCCTGAGCCAAGGGGAAGGCACTGCCTTAACCCTACTACTCCTCCTCTTGGAAGGCACTTGGTCCATTCTTCCAGAATCCAAGGCCTGTTCAGTTTTAGACAGTTTAGCTTGTGACCTGGTCACAGCAAACACATCTGCAGGGATCCCCAGCATTTCTGCATGGGTCCTGAGCTCCACTTCTGCCCAAGCAGAAGTCTCTAAGTCATTGCCAAGCAAGCATTCGACTGGTAGGTTTGCACTTACCACAACCTTCTTAAGGCCAGTTACCCCTCCCCAGGAGAAGTTAACAACTGCCAGAGTATGGTCTGTTCTGACATTGCTAGCATTGGTCACTTGGTACATCTCACCAAGTATAACTTGCCCAGGTAGCACAAGGTCTTGTGTCACCATTGTGACACTTGCCCCTGTGTCCCTAAATGCCAAAGCCTCTCGTCCATTGATTAAAGGCTGTTGTCTGTACTTGCCCAGATTACTGGGACTCACAGTGGAGGTCACATCCATGCCTCCATCACAGACTAACACAGCCTGAGTCAGTTCCCTGACTAAGTCAGAGCCCAACTCAGTTCCCAGGGTGAACCCTACTAAACCCTTTGCTGGAGCACTTCCACCAACTGTACTAGGGGGAACAGGTGCCTTAGGGGCATTGGTGGATGCTGGACTGGAGTCTTTGGACTTGGTGCAATCACTGGTCCAGTGGGTCTTTTGCTTACAGACCTTGCACCATGGTTTTCTTTGGCCTTTACCCTTGGTAGACTGGGAATCCCCACCAGAAGAAGATTTTTGGGGGCCTGATGAAGACTTTTGATCTTTACCCTTCTCCCCACCCTTGTCAGAGTTCTTAGCATCTTGCTTCTTGGTTTCCCCACCTTGGTTCTGTACCTTCTGCTTCACCCTGGTTCTGACCCATTTGTCTGCCTTCTTTCCCAATTCTTGGGGAGAGGTCAGATCAGAGTCAACCAGGTACTGATGCAACAGCTGGTTTTGACAGTTATTAAGAATCTGCTCCCTCATTATCAGATTATACAATCCTGAGAAGTCACACACCTTACTGCCCATCAACCAGCCTTCCAGAGCCTTGGCAGAACAATCCACATAGTCTACCCAGTCTTGAGTCTGTGCTTTTTGGGTGTCTCTGAACTTCAACCTGTACTGTTCAGTGGTTAGGCCAAACCCATCAATAAGAGCACTCTTCAAGACCTTGTAATTGTCAGCATCCTCCTCTCTAACAGTGAGGAGCTTGTCTCTACCTTTGTCAGCAAAGGAGAGCCACAAGATTGCTGCCCACTGCTCCTGAGGGACCTTCTGTACTTTACAGGCCCTCTCTAAAGCAGTTATCCATTTGTGGATATCATCCCCACTCTGGTAGGGAGGGACAATCTTGCTCAGGTTCCTATGGTCATAGGACCTTTCCCTATCTCTAGGGATATGGCTGCCACCATGGGACTCTAGTCCCAACTTTCTTCTCTCTTTAAGGAGATCTAGGGATTCTCTATCTAAAGCCAATTGCTTCTTCCTGATCTCCAGTTGAGTTTCCTCATACTGGACCAGTCTCTTTCTTCTCTCATGAGAGGATTCCCTCCTGTGAGAAGAAACAGAGCTCCCTATTGAGGTGCCAGAGTGGTTAGACTCCTGAGAAGGAGACCTAGACTTTCTGAGCACACTCATAATCCTTCCTGGGGGGACAAAGGTGTGGTTCTCCAGATCCTCATCTTCATCTTCCCCAGAAGGGATTGGGTTTTCCAGGTCAGGGTCATTGTCACCCTCCTGGTCAGTTTCAGAGGGGGGCTGGGGGTAGTGGTACCCCTGGCCCCTTCCTCATCTGCTGGCCCACCCTCTGCTCCTACCCCTTCAGTCTCTGAGGACTTACTAAGATCATAAGCCACCAACATCTCCTGGAGGTGTTGGGTGGTGGGACTTTGGCCTGTCCTTAATTTCCTCACGTTACACAAAGCTCTCAGTTCCAAGAATGGGAGTGTGTCATACTTGGAGGGGGAAGCTCAATGGCTTCCTGCAGGGCATCTCTAGATCCTGCTTTTAAAGACATTACTAGTGTGGTGTGGTGTATGCACTACCTACTCTAGTGTGGCCTACTAAACTCTCTTGAGTTGTAGAAAGGGTTGTGCTATCCCTTAACACACAACTCTAAGTTCAGTAGAACTTACTGATATTCTAAGCTTAAATTATATGTACCTTAGGTACCTTTAGTGGTTTTCAGTTGATCAATTCAATTGAGATTATCTGGTAAAACAATAGCAAGCTGGAATCCCACACGCTGCACACCAATGTGAGAAGTTGGCCTGGCATATGCTGTCCACTAATTATAGTGGGCACCTTGCACCAGTCCAAATCGACTCTTATGGTAGGTAGGTTAAAGACAACCTTATTGAAAGCTATCCTAGTGGTAGCTGTGGAGAGCAGCCTTCAGGCTAAGTCTTGAAGGAATGTAAAGCAGCTTGTTTTACCAGTTTATAATCTCTTGAGTGACCAAATGAAAGAGCACCACACCAGGTATATATTCAAAATATATGTATTTATTACTAAACACACCCCTCTAGTCTCTTTATGAGGCTAGAGTTCGAAATACATAGGTTATAAGATCTTAAATCACAGTAATAGCACAAATACACGTTTGGGCCCTAGGGGCGTACCAAACCATATACCAATAAAGTGGTATGCGAACCACGACTGAACTAGACACTAGGCCTAGAGCCTCTAGAAGTGCTTGGACCACAAGGAACCACCCAAGGTAGTGACACAGGGGACCCACGGGAGACGCGTGCAGTGTAAATACACAACCGCGATACGCCGTTAACTTCTATGGAGAAAGTCGGGATCGGGAAAATAGAGGAAAGGGACACTTTAAAGAGGACTAGGACAAAACCCTTTGAGATCTAGGACTTTGAAGAGTCTCTACCCACGGGAGCACCGGAGTACTCGTGTTACCTCACCCAGGGAAGCCGGGTGCATAGGTGCCTTTCGGGGTCGGGTTTCGTCGTCGTTTCTTATGGCGATCTGCTGCAAAGTGCTGCTGGCGACCAGGAGAAAAGTGTCCGGGTGGATCCAAGAGTGGATCGGAGTTCTGAAGAACCTGAAAGCAGAGGGGACAGAGTCTGGGTCACTAGCCAGTGACCAGGAGGGCGATGGACAGATGCCCACCGATGTCGAGTGCTTCAAGTTCGTTGACGGTCGTCTTGACTCTTCAGCCACGAGGTCCGGGAGGCGTTGTCGGCGACCAGGAGCAGGATTCGGGCTGTTGCTCGATGTCTGTCGAGTGCAGAGGTGTCGGCGACCAGATTGGACCCAACAGGCCTTGGCAACGGCAAGTCTCGAGTAAGATGTAGATCGTCGATGATGCAGACCAGCAAGGTCTGGGGAACTCACCCAGCAAGGGTAAGTGAGGGCAGGCCTGGAGCAACCAGACTGCCAAGTAAAGAAAAGATTGGCCTTCGGTAAGGGCTACTAGCCAACGGGCTAGCGACCGCGAAGGAGCCTCGTGACGCCGCACGTGGAGCTGGCTTACAGGACACTCGTGGAGTGGGGGCCAGTGATCTTCGGTGCAGGTGGTGCTGGAGGCTAGGGCTACTCGGAGCCCAAAGCACGACTTCTTGGGAGACCCAGAAGATGGTGCACTTGCAAGTGTGCTCGGTGTCCAGGGGTCACGGTCTCAAGTCACCCACGATAGCCACGGGCCTCAGCTTTGCTGGGGACTCAGGGTAGCCTCGGGGAAGTCTGAGAATCCACCTCTGGTGATGCGATGACTTCGGCGTCCGACAGGAGCTTCAGTAATGCGAACCGGACAGATGCTTCTTTGGTGCCTGCCAAGCAGGGGAGTCACTCCTTGACCCCAAGGGAGATTCTTCAGTCCTCTAATCTTGTCGTAGAGCGTCGAAGGTCCAGGATTCCGTGTCAGAGTTTCGTCCAGGTATAATCTAAAGTCCTAAGGACTGGGTTCCTACCTTTATTCTAAAAATAGGGGATGGACTACTCTGTGGCCCCACCTATGGGTGGGTCAGGGCAGAGGGGTGGCTACACCCCTTTCCCTTTGTCCAGTTCGCGCCAGAGCAGGGGCTGCAAGCCCCTGATCCGGTTTGAACTGGGGTATGCACAGGGACACCAAATGTGCCCCCAGTGCAGGACTTCAAAGCACCCGAAAGTGCTCCCGCCCAGCCCCAATACACATTGTCCTGTCTGGGGAGGTGGTCACACCTCCCTGGGACAGGAAACCTATTGTCCAGGCCTCCCCTGCCGGAGTTTCGTCCAGCAGCAGGAGGCCAGACTCGTGTCTGTGGCAGCAGCATCCATTTTGTGATGCCAGGGCTCTGGAAAGAAGTTACCGGACTCGTCAGAGTTAACATGCCTTTCCCTCTAGAAGGGTGGAATGCTACCCCCGCCGCCAGAATTGGCGGGGGGTAGTATTCCAAGATGTTTGACACCAAACACGACATGTTTCGGTGCAGCCATTCCATAGTTAGCATTTTACCGCGAGGATATAATGCGTTTAAGAGTATATGGTCAGGCTGCACTACAAACAGCATCAGAGATGGTCTCCGAACGCTGCAGAGGGGCCCTGCTCATGCAGGGGCACCCTCTCACATAGGAACCATGCACTCTGCCTTTAGGATTGATAAGGCCTGCCTTAGGAGTGACTTATAGGTTTATATGTGTGTATGCATTTAGTGATATAGGTAACCTATACCACAGCAAGGGGTGCATGCACCACCTTACCCAGGCTGCAGTAGCAGACCTGTGGTGTCAGTTTGGATGGCCTACCAGGGGTGGCATAATATATGCTGCAGCCCCTGGCAGGCCTCTGAGGTACCTATGCCCTTGGTACATAGTATACCATATACTAGGGACTTACAAGGGCACTCCAGATCCCAATCAGAGATGTGCCTAAGGCACATGGAGACCCTTTTAAAGAGGAAACAGCTAGGCTGGGGTTCTGAATAGCAGGGCCCCAGCCAGACTAATGTCGAAAACCAGTGAAGTATCAGCAAAAAGTGGGGGTACCCCTGTGAAGCAGATCCTACTCTCCTACAGTATGTCTTTAGTGTCCTTTAAGGCGGGAACCACAAATTACTGCACTGTCACTTTAAAAGGGGTAAAATGCCAGATAGCGTTGTCATGTGATCAAGGTCCAGGAGGACCAAAACGCGTAATGGCCGACATGAAATAAACAAAAAATAAGCACTGAACTGTGGTCCGTGCCTGCTTTTGAATCGATGATGGTGATTGCCTGTAAGCAGTATACCTGGATATTAGGACTGGAGAGGCTTCTGCCGGTCTAGCGCGGACCCCCATTCACGAAGTGGCGACTACAAGGAGCCTTTTGCCTCTCGGCAGCACGCCGGAAGTAATTGAAATTGTATCCGCAAGGAACTAAGTCGTCGGTCCCCCCGCAGCCAAAGAGAAACGGACTGTCTGAGCGGACTCCACGTGTGCCGTGTCGGAGGACTCGTCGGACGTGGATTGACCGTGAAAGGTAGGACCATACGGCATTGCGGGGAGAATGGTGTGCATGCGATAAGCAGGGAAACTACACGAGTAGAATCTTTCCTGTCAAAACCGCAATTATTTTGAAAAGAGAAAGACCAATATGTCGGCGGACACGCTAAAAGACCGGGAGGCGGCAGCCTCCGAAATGTTTAGTAACACCAGTAATATAAGCACACAAGTGAGAAATATCACTGCAAACCCTACCACCAGTAACGTCAAAGATAAAATAAGAGCATTGGAAAAGTTAATGCGCGCAGAACAGGGTAAATGGTGGGAACACAAATCCCTACAACGGTATCTTGACGTAGGAAGAATTCCGAGAGCTTGAGAATTCTAATAGCCCCCAGTTATGATCAACCAAACTCCTGAAATGATGCGCGACTGGGCGCAATGTAATTTGGAATCGTCCAAAATTAGTGGAAATTCTTGTACAATATGCGGAAATAGATAGAGCGAAACTTCAAGATCAAATAGACAAACTTAATGAGGAAATTACCGGACTAAATAAGGATGAGGAAGTAACAAAACTAAAAGATGAAATGATGATCAGATTACGGAAAGAAGAAGATAAAATCAAGGAGCGTAAAGCTTTTAAATTCCACCGAGATAGGGTGGACTATGAAACAGGACGAATCTTTACGTTCTCAAGAAAATATGATGCTATGATAACCAACAAAGCAAAAGTACGAAATGAGCAAGGGACAAGTGCCTCAACCAGCAATGAAAGATATACATATACATCTAACTCAGATTTGAGCTCGACTGTAGAGAGTGAGGCAGAACTTGAAAGACAACACACAATGACAAGCAAGGCACTACCAAGCCGTACTCCGGTGGAAGAAATTGATTTTTATGTCTGGAACGACGGTCGACCCTCCGCCCGAGGATGCAAAAGAACGCCAAAGGAAGAGGCGAAACCACAGGCGGAGGGAGAGGCAAAAAACAAGAAGAAAAGACCGATCAACAACAAAAAGAAGCGAGGGAGAGGCTGGTGGAACCGCAAATGAACAACAAAGACATGACAGCAAAAACGGTAATAAACTTGACTGACATTGATCTAAATGAAGCGGAAAGACAAATCCTAGCACTGGGCCTCTCGTATTGCCCGGAGTCAAACTTTGATTATGCCAATACCCGGATGGATATATACAGATTTGTAAGGAAGTTGAAACTTTTAAAATACCATGCATCAATAAAAGAAAAACAAAAAACAAAGAAAAGGATACTGAGGGGACAATAAGCCCCAATGAGAACTCACAACCTATAACTACTAGTGGGGATATAGCACTTTTGGAAACTCTGATGGAGCTACAAGATGAAGCCACTAACATAAACATCAGGGAAGATGAGCTTGAAATGAGGAATAAAGCGTTCGATCTCAATACAGAACCAAGTGTAAAAAGAAAAACAACTCCGTTTAAGAAAAAATCAACATTTAATCCAATATTACCCAGGGACAGCATTGATATTTTTAATGAACACGTAGTTGCAGAAATGAAGAAATTAAATTTCAAAATGCAGCACACAAAATCAAAACCGAATAAACAAGCATGGCAATACAAAAAATTAATAACTAAACTTCAAAAAAATGACAACATCATCATCAGGAACTCCGATAAAGGAGGAAATGTTGTCCTATGAGCAAGAAAAGACTACATGGAGGAAGCCCTTTCTCAATTGAACGACAAAACATGTTACAGGACTAGTAATGTGTGGGCATTAAAAATGATTTATGATGACTTTTATGGCAAACTTGTCGCATGGAAAAGCGCAGGAGTTTTGACATTGGATGAGTATAAATATATACGAAAAGATAACCCTGTGGTTCCTAATATTTATTTCATCCCGAAAATTCACAAAGATGCAACAAAACCACCGGGTCGCCCAATCATTTCAGCACAAAACAGCTTACTTGAAAATGCATCTCAATACATCGATTACTTCCTACAAGATTTTGTGCAATCCTTGCCCTCCTACATCAAAGACACGAGTGACTTTCTAGCGAAGCTTCAGAACTTTGAATGGAAAAAGGATTACTTACTCATGTCGTTGGATGTAGTGTCCTTGTATACAAGTATAAACCACAGAGATGGTATGAGGGCCCTTGAACACTATTTGGGCAAAGGACAAACCAGATTAACTCCTCATTGTGCAATGCTAAGTAATATGACTAATTTTTGCCTGAATAACAATGGGGCATATTAGCAAGAAGAGGCGATAATCATCGCTAACCCTGCTTAGCATGATTTTTTTTATCGCCGGCTATCGCTGGAATATATCGCCACGCTAACGCTGTATTAGCAACGATTAGCGCTATGGCGATGAATATTCCAGCGATAGCGGAGAAATGAGCCAACATCGCTGAAAAACCAGCGATGTTGCATGGAGAAGGAGAACACCTTGCTGATACGACCCTGTGGTCCTATCAGCATAATCCACCCCCACATGTTAGGTATGGCTAACACCTGCTAATTGCAGGTGTTAAATAAATAGCGATGACCCCGGTTAGCGCGACTTTTCACGTCGCTAACTGGGGCCATGGCCACCTTGCTAATAGGCGATAGGCCTGTTAGCGAGTGTTTCCCAGGTTTGTTCATCGGGAACACCCACTTTGCATGTCATTAGCGATAAATATCGCTGACATGCAAAGCGGTAAAAAAACGGGCGCTAATGCCCGCAAACTGTCGCTAACTGCGGTTAGAGACAGTTTGCTGATAGGGCGATATAAATATCGCCGCTTTAGCAGCAAAAAGTGCCGCTAAAGCGGCGATAGTGCCCTTGCTAATATGCCCCAATGTGTTTCTATTTGATAAAACACTTTATCAACAGATGCGAGGTGTTGCGATGGGGGCCAGCTTCTCCCCCAGTTACGCATGTTTGTACATGGGATGGTGGGAGAGGCTGGTCCTCGGCGTAACACACAAGCATTATATGGACAAAAATGTAAAGTTACTTTTGCGCTTTATTGATGACTTATTCATTGTGTGGGAAGGTTTGGAAACAGAAGCTCATGATTTTGTGAAAGACATCAACAAAAATGATATTAACCTAAGCTTCACGTCTACTATTAGTGATAAGAAAATTCACTTCTTGGATGTTGAAGTTTATGTGTGCAATGATAAACTAGAAACTAAAATCTTTAGAAAAGAGACAGCAGGCAACACAGTTTTACATTTTTCTAGTTTTCATCCAAGACACCTGGTAAATAGTATCCCCTATGGGGAAATGCTGCGAATATAAAGAATATGTAGCAACCCCAATGATTTGAAAAGAGCACAACAGGAGAGTAAAGAAAGATTTCTAGCCAGAGGATACAAAAGAAAGATCATTGATGCAGCTATAAATAGAACTCAGGGTCTGGATAGAAATATCCTTTTAACACCAAAAGACAATGATGATAACACCAAAAGAACACTATGGAGCTTAGGCTAATTTTAGCCTATAATGCACAAAACAAAACTATCAAAAAAATTGTGCATCGAAATTGGCCCATAGTGCTGACTGATCCAATTATAGGGGGCAGCTTAACAAACACCCTGGGGATCACATACAGGCGGGCTCCATCTATGAGCAGAAGTCTGGTCAAAAGCAGCCCGGAAGTCCTGGACCAACAGACCTGGCTGTCACAAAGAAAGGGTTTCACTAAATGCAAAAGCTGCAAAGCTTGTCAGTATGGAATAAATAAGAAAACATACAGGACACCATTCAGCAATAGGGAAATAAAAATATCATGTTCCCTACACTGTAAAACTGACTATGCTATTTATATACTGGAGTGTTCGTGCAATCTCAAGTATGTAGGGAGTACCAAACTCCTGCAAACAAGAGAATTCTGCAACACATCCGGGCCATAAACAACCATGACCCAACTTACCCAGTGGCTAGACATTTTCAAGAAATACACAATAATGATCTCAAACACCTCTCGTATTATCTCATAGACTCCATACCTAAGGACAGACGGGGAGGAGATAGAGAGGGTAAACTTAGGAGGCTAGAAACTAAATACATTCTAAACTTTGATTGTAAGAGCCCAGGAGGTTTAAACACAACAGAAGATTTATATACATGTATCTAACCTACCGTGTGCAATATCAAGGCCAACCTTGCAGGGATATCTGCATTTCCATGGGGTGTTTATATTTACAAGTGTCACCTGCTAGCTGATGGTATGTTAACAGTAATATCACACCATAACAGAAGAAAAGGGTGTTAAAATATATTTTTCAGTAATTAAAGGAGGCTGCCAGTCTGACCTAAACCAAAATCATAATGGTTTTTTAACATACTTTTTTATACACATCAGGAGATGGTTTTATACACAAACATTTTTTTAGGTCACAATAGGTCAAACCCAAAATTCTTTAAGTTTGGACCACTCAAGCACTAGCACTTTTTTCACACATTAGGTGAGAGCCTTGGGCAGGATGCAATTTTTAGTATTAAACCAAAGAGTAACTTAAAAGTACCAAGTTTAAATATAATGAACTAGCTGCATTATGCAATAATGATTTGAATGCTATGTATAAGAAAATTTAAAAATCATGTTTTAACAAATTTTAATGTTTTAACATTGTTATTATATAATTCCTTGATGTAGATATGGCTGCTATGATATTTAATATTTATTATATTCGATTTTTATTTTAATTATTGAATGTTAATAATCCCCATATATTGTATGTGAGGGCAATTCCATTATTTTGATATTTAAAAATGTTTTATATCAATCTAGCAAAAACCAAGCCATTAACTCAATGTGGAGATGAAACTCTGGTTTTTACAAAAGAAGTTACCTAAGGGTAGTATGTCTTTAGTGTCCTTTAAGGCGGGAACCACAAATTACTGCACTGTCACTTTAAAAGGGGTAAAATGCCAGATAGCGTTGTCATGTGATCAAGGTCCAGGAGGACCGAAACGCGTAATGGCCGACATGAAATAAACAAAAATAAGCACTGAACTGTGGTGCGCGCCTGCTTTTGAATCGATGATGGTGATTGCCTGTAAGCAGTATACCTGGATATATATATATATATATATATATATATATATGCAAAAAAGAAGCAGAGAACTCTGGGTAGTTCTCAAGTTTAGGTGGAAAGCAGTTCCAATATAGAGCACTCTCAACACCAGCAACACTCTAAATTTGCTCACCTCAAATGTCTGCTTTTCTATTAAAGTCTTTAAGCGTAGGATTAGCATAGTGCCATCCTCGCTGAGATAGAAAGGGACAAAGTTTATTGACATTTCCACAGCAAGGTCTTTAAGCATAGGATTAGCACAGTGCTATCCTTGCTGAGCTGTAAAATGTCCAAAGCCCTTTACCACTCCAGGCACAGTATTACAGCCTTGAATTGGTAAAATACCATCCAAGCCAACCTGGAATGAATAAAAGCAACCCCTGTCACGTGTTTCGCTCTCATTAGAGCTCTTCAGAAAAGTATAGCTTTGTCCAGACACAAGGGAGCACCCAGTATAAGTCAAAACAAAACCCTTTCAGGCATAGAGTGACGCATACATTATGCAAAAAAGAAGCAGAGAACTCTGGGTAGTTCTCAAGTTTAGGTAGAAAGCAGCTCCAATATAGAGCACTCTCAACACCAGCGACACTCTAAATTTTCTCACCACAAATGTCTGCTTTTCTATCAAAGTCTTTAAGCGTAGGATTAGCACAGTGCCATCCACGCCGAGATAGAAAGGGACAAAGTTTATTGACATTTCCACAGCAAAGTCTTTAAGCATAGGATTAGCACAGTTCTATCCTTGCTGAGCTGTAAAATGTCCAAAGCCCTTTACCACTCCAGGCACAGTATTACAGCCTTGGATTCAATATAGAGCACTCTCAACACCAGCGACACTCTAAACCAACTTGACCTGTGCCAAAAACTCCTGCTATATGGGCCTGACCCATTTATAAGATGTCAAATAACAACCTGCCAGTCATAACAGCTGCGGCAGCCAAGGGATGTGATTCACTGTCCATGGGTTTTAGTGACAAGATGCACATGATTTGGTGGTAAAACACAGTGGTGTTGCTTACACATACACACATGTGCACGCACACACACCACACACACACACACACATATATATATATATTTATATATATATATATATATATATATATATATATATATAGATATATTATCTACTGGCGGTCGCCAGTAGATAGTTATAGTTACAACCTATTATCCATAGGAAATCCGCGACATTCTATTTGCAATAACGTTGGCGCCGGTTGACGAATCTTCGCAAAGCTTCCAACTTGTTGGGGCGCTCCTGTCCGCTCCTACCCTGAAAGTCTCGGGGTGATACGTCAAGCGGGGGCCGAGAAAAGAGGGTCCCAAAGCGCGTTTTCCCCATTCATTTTCCATAGGAACCTTTAGTCGCAGCTACAGCCCGAACTGCTGAACGGAATTACCCCAAATTTGGCAAAGAGGTAGCCCTTGGTTCAGACTGGTGCCTTTTGCTAAAATGGTGTAAATCCGTTCAGTAGTTCCTGAGAAATTCACAATTAAAATCACATATATATCTATGGGCGCGTCGGATCCGCGTACCCTCCCGATCACGAGCTGCATGCTAATTGGCTGTCAACACTCCAAATCAAGAAGTGTTGGCAGCCATTTTATCCCTCGGTAGAACCGAGGGACAGAAACAAGTGCGCAAAGCGCAAAAGGGGGCAGGGTAGAAACACCCTGACCCCTAGGTCTGCTCAGGGGGTCCCACAAGGACCCCTGGGCAGAAAAAGATTATTTTTTTTTAAATCGGCGGGATGCGCTTAGGGTGCGCGTATCCCGCCGAGAAAAAGAAACAAGTGCGCAAAACGCACAAAGGGGGCAGAGTAGAAACACCCTAACCCCTAGGCCTGCTCAGGGGTCCCACAAGGACCCCTGGGCAAAAAAGCATTTTTTTTTTTAAATCGGCAGGATGCGCTCAGGGTGCGCGAATCCTGCCGAAAAAAATCAGCGCGGTCTCCCGCGCTCGATGTTATTGGCCCCGGGTGGCCCAAGTCCCGGGGGCATGGTGAGGGGATAATTTAATGTGTGGGGGCCTCAAAGGGCCCCCAAGCCCGAGGACCGCCACCCCCGGGGCTTTTAAAAATTGTGCGGGAGGGCTCTGAGCCCTCCGCAGCCCGAGGACCACCACCTCCCGGGGCTTTATTTAATTAAAAATAAAACCAGTGTGGGGGGCTCCAGCCCCCACACGCCCAGGGACCGCCACCTCCCGGGGCACTAAACATTTTAATATGGGGGTCCAGAGCCCCGGGGACCACCACCTCCCGGGGCTGTGTACTGAATGGGAGGGGGCGCGCGGCCCCTCCTGGAGCCCTTGATGGCCCTGGGGACCACCACCCCCAGGGCCGGCTCCTGCAGTGTCCCGGGTGCCTACCCCGGGACACTGTAGTTTGCTATGGCAGGACGGGAGCCTCGCGGCTCCCGTCCTGCCATAACAAACTGCTTGGATATTGGAAGAGAGGCAGGAAACCTGCTCTCTCTCCAATATCCAAAGCGATGCTTTCCACATGGGGAGCAGCATGTCAGCTGCTCCCCATGTGGAACTAGCAATGCCGGCTCCCAAGGGACGTGGGGAGCCGGCGGGACTGTGGGGGATTGGGGACCCCCCACAGTCCCCAACGGAGAGGGCCAGCCCGGGGGATGGGGTCCCGGGGCAAGTAGTGGCCCGGGAGGAGGCCACGCGGCCCCCTCTCCAAAAAGAGAAAAAAAATGTTTTAAAAAAATGGAAAGGCCGGCCCGGGGATGGGGTCCCGGGGCCTTAAAATGGCCAGAGGAGGGGGCCACGCTGCCCCCTCAAAATAATAAATATAGAGGCCATGCCCCGGGGATGGGGTCCCGGGGCCAATACAGGCCCAGGGAAGGGGGCCACGCGGCCCCCTTCCCGTTTTTTTTGTAATTTAAAAAGGGTATAAGGCCCTGGGGGATGGGGTCCCCAGGGCCCAAAAAGAGAAAAAGGAAGGGGGCCACACAGCCCCCCTTCAGAGACAAAAAATAAAACGATCGGGCCCGCAGGCCCCGCCCCTTCTTTCACCACTCTGCAAGCGCGCCCCTGGCGCGTTTGCAGAGAGGACAATTCCCCTTGAATACTGGGGGTCCCTGAGGGCCAACTAGCCCACCAGGAACCTCCAATATGCGCCAGGGGCTGCGTTGCAGAGACGTGTAGAGAGGCCACACCCTTTTACACCTCTCTGCAACGCAGCTCTGTGGCGCTTTTGGAGGTATATGGTGGGCTAGTTGGACTCCGAGACCCTCAGGATTCAAGGGGACTTAATCCCCAACCTAAAACGCGCCACGGGCGCGTTTGCACAGTGGTGAAGGGAGGGGCGGGGCTTCAGGTGACATGTGTGCAAACAGGCCCCGTGGCCCGTTTTAAGATGGGAATTAAATCCCCTTCAATCCTGAGGGTCCCTGAGGGCCAACTAGCCCAACAGGTACATCCAGAAAGCGCCACAGAGCTGCGTTGCAGAGAGGTGTAAAAGGGGTGTGGCCTCTCTACACGTCTCTGCAACGCAGCCCCTGGCGCATATTGGAGGTTCCTGGTGGGCTAGTTGGCCCCTAGGGACCCTCAGGATTCAAGGGGACTTAATCCCCCAACTTAAAACGCGCCACGGGCGCGTTTGCACAGATGTAACCTCAGGCCCCGCCCCCTCCCTTCACCATTGTGCAAATATTCCTCTAAAATCAGCCGAAATACGAATTCCGATTTACTCACCTGTTATCAGGAGAGACCTCAGTGCTGTATCTTTCAGCCCAGTACTGGTCCTGAAAAGTAATTCTAACCATACTTACCAGTAACTTGAATTTCCTTCCATAGGCTAACATTGACTGGTTTCACTTGGAAATTCTTCTAAGTGTGGAGTTTTGGAACTTTAAAATATTCCTCTAAAATCAGCCGAAATACGAATTCCGATTTACTCACCTGTTATCAGGAGAGACCTCAGTGCTGCATCTTTCAGCCCAGTACTGGTCCTGAAAAGTAATTTTAGCCGTACTTACCGGTAACTTGAATTTCCTTCATAGGCTAACATTGACTGGTTTCACTTGGAAATTCTTCTAAGTGTGGAGTTTTGAACTTTAAAATATTCCTCTAAAATCAGCCGAAATACGAATTCCGATTTACTCACCTGTTATCAGGAGAGACCTCAGTGCTGCATCTTTCAGCCCAGTACTGATCCTCAAAAGTAATTTTAACCGTACTTACCAGTAACTTGAATTTCCTTCCATAGGATATCATTGCCTGCTTTTTGCTGAAAAAGTTTCTAAGTGTTGATTTTGAAACATACAAATATTCCTGTAAAATCAGCCGAAATACGAATTCCGATTTACTCACCTGTTATAAGGAGAGACCTCAGTGCTGTATCTTTCAGCCCAGTACTGGTCCTGAAAAGTAATTTTAACCGTACTTACCAGTAACTTGAATTTCCTTCCATAGGCTAACATTGACTGGTTTCACTTGGAAATTCTTCTAAGTGTGGAGTTTTGGAACTTTAAAATATTCCTCTAAAATCAGCCGAAATACGAATTCCGATTTACTCACCTGTTATCAGGAGAGACCTCAGTGCTGCATCTTTCAGCCCAGTACTGGTCCTGAAAAGTAATTTTAACCGTACTTACCGGTAACTTGAATTTCCTTCATAGGCTAACATTGACTGGTTTCACTTGGAAATTCTTCTAAGTGTGGAGTTTTGGAACTTTAAAATATTCCTCTAAAATCAGCCGAAATACGAATTCCGATTTACTCACCTGTTATCAGGAGAGACCTCAGTGCTGCATCTTTCAGCCCAGTACTGATCCTGAAAAGTAATTTTAACCGTACTTACCGGTAACTTGAATTTCCTTCATAGGCTAACATTGACTGGTTTCACTTGGAAATTCTTCTAAGTGTGGAGTTTTGGAACTTTAAAATATTCCTCTAAAATCAGCCGAAATACGAATTCCGATTTACTCACCTGTTATCAGGAGAGACCTCAGTGCTGCATCTTTCAGCCCAGTACTGATCCTCAAAAGTAATTTTAACCGTACTTACCAGTAACTTGAATTTCCTTCCATAGGATATCATTGCCTGCTTTTTGCTGAAAAAGTTTCTAAGTGTTGATTTTTGAAACATACAAATATTCCTCTAAAATCAGCCGAAATCCGAATTCTGATTTACTCACCTGTTATCAGGAGAGACCTCAGTGCTGCATCTTTCAGCCCAGTACTGGTCCTGAAAAGTAATTTTAACCGTACTTACCAGTAACTTGAATTTCCTTCCATAGGCTAACATTGACTGGTTTCACTTGGAAATTCTTCTAAGTGTGGAGTTTTGGAACTTTAAAATATTCCTCTAAAATCAGCCGAAATACCAATTCCGATTTACTCACCTGTTATCAGGAGAGACCTCAGTGCTGCATCTTTCAGCCCAGTACTGATCCTCAAAAGTAATTTTAACCGTACTTACCGGTAACTTGAATTTCCTTCATAGGCTAAGATTGACTGGTTTTCAGCAAAAAGTTTCAAAGTGTTGATTTTCACAAACTACAAATATTCCTTAAAAATCGCCTGTATGACTTAAACGCATTTTTTCAACTGTTTACAGGAGATGCACCAGTGCTGGATCCAGGATCCAACACTGAGTAAGAAAAAGTAACGATAACAGTTTTTACCTGCTAAGTGAATTTCCTTCCATAGGATAACATTGGTGATTCTATGAGAAAAAGTTTCTAAGTGTCAACTTTTAAAATACAATAATATTCCTTAAAAATCACGACTGTAACCAAAACGCTTTTACTCAACTGTTTACAGGAGATGTACCAGGACTGAATGTAGGATCCAGTCCTGTGGTTACAAAAGTAATCCATAAAGTAACTAATTGCATTTAACTAGAAATTCACATTGAGCTGAATGTTGCATTGTGTTTGAAAATGTGTTGCCCATTGCAACAACTGTAACTACTGTACTTAAAAGTCTATTGCCTATCTGCAAAGTATTTAAACTAAAGTAATTCATTCTGAGAAAGTATTTTTGTAATGTAATGTATAATGTAATTACAATGTAATTTAAAAATAAAATATGTAAAAAAAAATTGTTTCTAAAAATGTAGTAAATCAGTATGAAAAAATTAATATAACAATTAATACATTTAAAAATTGTCATTTACAAAACCTTTGAAATTCACTGAAAAAACCGTAGGTTTCAGGCACGTTATAGTTAGAAATTAGCATTTAAAAAACCTTTGAAATTCACTGAAAAACCATAGGTTTCAGACACGTTATAGTTACAAATTAGCATTTAAAAACCTTTGAAATTCACTGGAAAAACCATAGGTTTCAGACACGTTATAGTTACAAATTAGCATTTAAAAAACCTTTGAAATTCACTGAAAAAACCATAGGTTTTAGGGACAGTTATAGTTACTTGGACATTGCACTCGTACAAAACCCGTGAAATTCCCCGTTATAGTTAGTTCAGCTAACTATAACTCGCGCTCACGCAATGCACTGCTGATGACGTCACATATTACATCACTCATGACATGGTCAGTGACATCACTGATGACATCACTGATGACATCTCAAATGACATCACTGATGACATCATCCACGTGATAATCTGATGCACCTCCTCACACCCTAATATAACCTTTGATACACCCACTCTAAATTACAGACTGCCATTCGCAAAACCATAGACACTCCAACACCAATAACTACATACCCACTCACTGATTCTTAGGTCTACACACACACATCCACTCACTCACCCGTACAGTCACTCATACTTACGGTCACTCAGTACAGGACTATCATATGCACTCTTACTCCTATATAGACACTCAAACAACGCCACTCATCCATAGAGATACTCACACACCTAGTCAGTCATGCAAATAATTAAACACACTGCCATTTACTCACCTATACAGTTATACACACACCAGCTCACTTACTCATACAAATAGTAGCACATTGTTACGCTCTTATACAATCACTGATACAAGCACACACTCATCCATACAGCCACTATCACAATCACTCACTCTTGCTTATAGCTATTTATATACTCCAACACACATATATACTGCCTTTCACATATGTAGTTACTCACACATGTACCACTGGGACATACATTCACTCACTAACACACTCTTACACACACTTACCCACCCATACAGTCTATCACAGATGCACTCTTGAAACCATCCACCCAGTGAATCACCTACTCACACATCTATGCACAGAGTTGCACACACCCCTCCCACACAAACACTCAGGCACCCATACAGATACTCAGACAAGCATTCAATAACTCATATAGACAATCATTTAGCTATTCACAAACACATGCAGCCACTTACACAGCAACAGACAGACGGATACAGACATTCACCCAGTTTAGTCACTAACCCATGCATTCAGTATGATACGTTAAATCACTCACTTATAGAGTCAGTCACGCACCTACTAAATCATCCATACAGACACTTACACACCCACTCATTCTTCAATACGTCTTTTCCTATATATATTAAAAATATTTAAACTTTACAGAAACACACAGTCACTGGATGATGTCATCAGTGATGTCATTTGAGATGTCATCAGTGATGTCATCAGTGATGTCACTGACCATGTCATGAGTGATGTAATATGTGACGTCATCAGCAGTGCATTGCGGGGCGCGAGTTATAGTTAGCTGAACTAACTATAACGGGGAATTTCACGGGTTTTGTACGAGTGCAATGTCCAAGTAACTATAACTGTCCCTAAAACCTATGGTTTTTCAGGGAATATATATATATATATATATATATATATATATATATATATATATTATCTACTGGCGGTCGCCAGTAGATAGTTATAGTTAAAACCTATTATCCATAGGAAATCCGCGACATTCTATTTGAAATAACGTTGGCGCCGGTTGACGAATCTTCGCGAAAGTTTCCAACTTGTTGGGGCGCTCCGGTTCGCTCCTATCCTGAAAGTCTCGGGGTGATACGTCAAGCGGGGGCCGAGAAAAAAGGGGGTCCCAAAACGTGTTTTCCCCATTCATTTTTCCATAGGAACCTTTAGTCGCAGCTACAGCCCGAACTGCAACCCCTGACACGTGTTTCGCTCTCGTTAGAGCTCTTCAGAGAGGTATAGACTTTGTCACAGACACAAGGAGAGCACACCAGTATAGGAGTCAAAACAAAACCCTCTTTCAGGCATAGAGTGACGAATAAATTGTGCAAAAACAGAAGCAGAGAGACTCTGGGTTGGTTCTCAAGGATTTAGGTGGAAAGCAGCTCCAGTAAGAAGCACTCTCAACACCAGCGACACTCTAAATTTGCTCACCTCAAATGTCTGCTTTTCTATCTGAGAAGTTTTTAAGCATAAGGATTAGCGCAGTGCTATCCACGCCGAGATAGAAAGGGACAAAGTCTTTTGCCATTTTTACCGCAAAGTCTTTAAGCATAGGATTAGCACAGTGCTATCCCTGTAGAGCTGTAAAATGGCCAAAGACTTTCACCACTCCAGGCACAGTATTACAGCTTTGTATTGGTAAAATACCATCCAAGCCAACCTGAAATAAATAAAAGCAATATATATATATATATGCATGTGTGTGTGTCTGTATATAAATATATATATGTATATATGTATCTATATGCACATCTGCATACACACACACACATACAAATGACGGATACCTTGGCAGAACTGATGTCATTTCGGCACCTCACACTGTCTTGGTAGTCTAGTATATTAATATATGCCAAATGACAGAAATGAAAGTGGTCAAATCAATTTTGCCCACAGATTGACGCAGCTCAGGAAACATGTTAATAAAGCTGTTTGTGCTTTCTTCAGGAGACCATGAAATGGAGCTCTATCTACAACAGCAACCTGCGTTTGACATGCATGAAATATATAGAGGCGATGGAGTTCACTTTGCAGATGAAGGGGAAAAGGGTGTTTCTAGGCAACCCTGAAACTTTGCATACAGTCTTATATGTAGCTGTCTTATACACACTCAACACAAAGGCTCTTAGAGCCACCCAAGAGCCCAAAATGTTGTTCATTTTCTTGTTAAATGATTAGCATTTTTGAAATTGACGTTAGCACACGTCTGCAATGATCGCGACCACGTCGGCAAAATCAAGCAAAACAAAATGCTAACATTCAATGACCACCAGCACCCCTTACAAAAACTATAGCTTAAAATGTAATTCTAACTATTACCATACACACATTACTAACCCAAAGAACATGTTTTTACACATATATTTATAGTAACTTTTTAAAAACAGCATTGTTTGATCCCTACTTCCCGTATTCGCTATTATGCAGAGTGTTGCGATGACTTCGGTAACCGCTATGATTGACTCTTTTTAAGAGGTATAGAAACACATATATGCACACATTTCACAAGTATTTTAGGAGACTAAGGGGCCGATTCCGATGTCGTCCGGAAGCACACCAAACACTATTCGTCCGGAAAAAAACCAAGCAGAACGCGTGTTTTCCCACCGATTCGAATACCACACCGAACAAACAGAAGTACGATGCGCACGACAGCCCAGATTCCGAAGCGAGCCGTACTTTCGTCAATCCAGCTCCTGTTCCCCACCCGAACCGGATCCGCAAACGCTGATTCGAGCCGCACGGATGCAAATACACAGCACCTTCCGGCCGGACTGACGTACGAT
>CAWUFW010025032.1:0-50869 GCA_963921515.1 Calotriton arnoldi | reverse complement strand
TGACTTGAGACCTGCAAGCGCATCCTCTGCTCATCAGCAGCCACCAGTGACCTGGCCTATACCATCACCAAGATCACTGTCCCTCACTCCACGAAAGGCCGCTTCCATGCGGATGCAGCTACCAGGCCGCCGCTGCCGTGCTAGCCCGCTGTGCCTCCCACAGCGTCACTCTTCCTGGGTCTCAGAGCTTCCGGTTGCTCCAGGCCTGCCCTTCTTCGGGTTCTCGCTGCGAGTTCCACACCTGCCAGACCATCTATCCCATCTACATCCCACTGAGGACTTGCCACGTTGCCAAGGCTAGTTGGGCCTGGTTCAGCTGACACTCAGGACCGACAGACACAAATTGCTCCGAACTATACCGCGACACCCGCGTGGGCTGAAGAGATAAATGGGCTGGACGCTTACCTGAAGCACTGACCGTGGCATCTGTCCATTCCTCTGGTCACTGGCCAGTGAGCCTCTCCAGTTTCTCAGGTTCCTCCACAGAACTCATCCACTTGATTCATCCTCACTTACGCTAGCACTTTGCAGTGACAGTCGATTTCCACTGTTCTACTCTAAAGGCACTATGCACTGCTCAAGTAGGTAACACGAGTAGTCAGGGTGTCATAGCTGTCCTAGATCTCTAAAGGGTCGTCCTAGTCCTCTTGCGTCCTCTCCTGATCTTCGACCCTCTTCCATAGACAACGCGATCGCTGCCAGGCATGTACGACGTCTGCCCGCAGTCTCTGTGTCACTATTTACCTAGGGTGTTCTCAGGACCAAGACAGAGGCCTAGGCCCATGTTCTAGTTCAGTCGCGGTTCGCATGCCACTTCATTGGCATGGTTTCAGCCCAAACGTTGTCCATGGGCAGTTGCTTACTGTGATCTGCATCTATACCTCAGAGAGCCGGTCCTTGAATCACAAAGCCCACTGAGGGGTGTGTTTTAGCAATAAATATATACATCTTGACAGATACTACGCCTTGCATTAGTCAGACTGGCACAAGCTGCCAGACCAAGACTGCCTGAGCGCATAGCCACAATTGTGATACACAAGCGTTGCCTTAACCTACTCTACATGAGCACGTTTGGACGTAAGGCAAGTCCCACTCGTACTAGTGACAGCATATGCCAGGCCACATCCCACGTAGCGCGTGGATTCCAGCCTGCCATTGTCTTACCAGATGGGTTCAATTGAATTGATCAACTGGAAATCCACTAAAGGTATCTAAGGCATAATTTGGGTTTGGAATAACAGGTAGTTCTACTGAACTTAGAGCTGCCATGGATTACACCCTATAGGCCACTGGGTGGGGTATGCATACACACATCATTTTACCAGTAATTTATGGGCAGGATCCATTCCCAGAGTTATTGAGCTTCCAATTCTCCAAGTATGAGCGGTAATTTGAGTGAGGCCCAGTGATTGTGTCACTCAAGGAGCTGTTGGTGGCTTCTATGACGAAGTAAGCCTGTAGGACTGAAGGGGTAGGAGCTGAGGTGCAAGGTGAGAGACAGGGTACAGTACCCCAGCCCTCTCCAGGGTCACAGGAGTGCCAATGGCAGCTAATTCTCCGAGAGGATCAGAATGATGCCCTTGTCCCAGGAAGGATTAGAGGTGTCTAGAAGCTGTCTAGATTTTCCTCAGAGTTTGACCACTCTGGCAGCCCACAGGGAGCTCTGTCTCATCTCATAGGAGGGAATCCTCCTCATGAGAGAAAGATGATCTTCACAGAGTGAGTTTCAGCTAACCAGAGCTTCCAGACAGGAGCCCTAGATCTCCTTGCTGTTGTTGGGACGTATTTCATGGTGGCAGCCATGTCCCTAGAGATAGGGATCCCACCCCATAGAACTCGGTTGGGGATTGCCCTCACAGAAGGGGATGAGACCCACAAATGGACACCGCAGCTAGAGAGGCCTGTAGTACAGAAGGTCCAGGAGAAGTGGGCAGCAATCTTGTAAGTTTCCTTGCTGACAAAGGTAGAGATACTCACTGCCAGAGAGGAGGATGCCGATTAACAAGGCCCTGAAGAGTGCCTTACGATGGGGCTTGCCTCCACCATCAGCAGTTGAAGCCATGCTCAGAGACACTCAGCAATATCAAGATCGCGTAATTGCCCAAGGCTTGAAGGCTGGGTTGATGCAAGGTAAGCGTGTCTCAGGACAGGTCTGATGAGGGAGCAGATTCTATTAACTAAGTCAGGCTGTCAATAATATCTGGTAGACTCTGATCTGACTCCTTCCCCAAGAATTCAAAAGAAGGCAGACAGTGAAGCAGAAGGTACAGTAACCAAGGTACCAAGAAGCAAGATTACTGGCACCCTGAAAAGGGTGTGCGTCTTCATTGTGGCCCCTAAAATCTTCTCTGGCAGGGATTCCAGTCTACCAGTTTGCTCGTCCATGGTGCAAGGTCTGCAAGCAAAGACCCATCTGACCAGCGATTACCCCAAGTCCAAAGACTTCAGTCCACAATCGCCTGGGCTGCCTGTTCCTCTAGCAGCTGTTGAAATTGCTGTGTTCTGGAACTGAGTTAGCTCCTGACTCCCAGTCAAACTGACTGGCTGTGTTGTTCCAGCATGGGATGCCCTCCTTCATGAGTCCCAGTAATCTGGGCAAGCAGGAGACAACAGCGACCACGGACGCACAGGGCAAGCTACCGCAGACAAGACTCCAGGAATCCGGCAAGTTATACTATGAGATACCAAAAGTGACTCACGCTAGCAATGTCAGAACAGACCATACTCTGCAGCTCAGCCACTTTCCTGGGGAGTGGGTAACTGGCCTAGCTATAGGCAAGTGCAGCCTGCCAGTCGACAGTTGTTTCACGACTTGTGGAGATTTCTGCTTGGGCAGAAGTGGAGCTGTGGGACTCCATGCAGAAATGCTGGGGATCCCTGCAGATGCGGTTGCCAGTGACCAGGTCACAAGCCAAACTGTCTAACACTTCAACAGGCCTTGGATCCTGGAAGAATGGACCAAGCGCTTCCAAGAGGAGGTAGCGTTAAGGCAGTACTTACCAGTGAGGAAGATCAGTCCTCTGAGGAGGATGCAGCCTCTGAAGAATCCTGCCCCCAGAGGAATTGAACCTGACTAGTTGGCCCTGGGGACAGGCTCTGTGCGGTGACTAGAGCAGAGCGGCCCTCCCTGAATCCCCAGACAGGCTGCCAGCTGAGGCTGCTGGGGCTATGCCCCAGCTGTATTGGGGATGATGGACTCCGGTACTCAGAGAGTAGAGACTTGCTTCATGCTACTAGAGGTTGGTAATGCTTAGTCTAGGCCGGTACTGGCATATACTTTAGCAGGATATTTGCCATCAGGATCTGGGATGAATTGTCCTCACTTCTCACTGGCCTCACATGTCTGGAAGACAGCAGAAACCAGCCCTGGGTATAATGCCAGTGCCAGTGGCAGCAGGTGGCACTTGTTAAAGGCCCCTGATTGCTAATCTGCAGGTGGGGGTGCCCTTGAGAGGCGGGGATTGACATCAACGCATGGACCCAAACACTCTCTGGGCTGTGCACAGATCTACTGGTGGTAGTGGATCATGCAGCACAGGTACTCCAGAGGTCTCAGGACATCTAGCAGACCTGTGGCGGTAGGGTCTCCTGGGAACGCCCAAAGAGTGCGCTTCATGAGGTGGTGACAGGGGGTGCAGCACTCTCATGTCTGCATTGCCAGCAATAGTGGAAGTGAGTGTGAGTTGCCATGAGTTCACCACACTCTGTCACCCATCGAATGGCAACGGTTTAGGCTGAGAGATTTCTAACACCATCTGAAGGGCATGATAGGTAGCCCCAGAAAGTTTAGGCTTAGATGGGATATACTTGCCCTGCAGTGCCCGCATATAGAGGTGCTCAGAAGCGTTGGGTCCTACTGAACTTGTTTGTCACTTCCTGCGAGGGCTCCACTGTGCCCGGTGAAGCGAAGGATGCGGAGGTCGCCTTCAAGCCCTCCAAAGAAGCATATATGGACTATGGTTTTGGCCAGATGGCTTATACATGAAAGGCACCAGGAATCTCAGAGTCTGCTCAAAGGCTGTTCTGACTGCTCTGAGCCAGCCAGGACAGAAGGTGGGCAAGCCCAGCAGCTCTCCAAGACAAATGGAGTGGGACTCACACTGTTGTTGAGCAGAAGGGTGAGGTCACTTATCTAGTGGACCTAGGAACATTGACCCCACAGGGTCTTCCATGCTAACAGGCCTGCCATATGTGGACAGGGCAGACATGGGCTTGCTCATGGCTGATTGATGAGCAAGGAGAGTGACCCACTCCTGACCTGGCTCACAGAACCTGACGATGGGTCAGGTTGATTTGCGTAGCTGGCAGGCTACCAGCAACAAACTGATTGCAGGCAAGTCCTCAATCAGTTTAGACATATGTCTCACTGACACCCAGTCAGACATCTGTGCACTCATGAAGTGGACACTGGGGAAGCCCGCCTATTAAAACAAGATTTATAGGTAACCTGACCATGTCAGGGACTGTATCAGGACTGAAGTCCAGAAATGTTGGAATTAGGAGTATCTTCAGATACTCTGGGCTAGTCCAGTCCAGTTACTGGACTACAGCGGTGGAGCAAAGAGAGATGAGGTCTGGTAGACTACAGGGTGCCAATGCAGTCACTAGACTGATGCCCATCCAGTCTACTCAGTAGATAGCTATGGGAGCTCTGCCAGATCTCAAGCACCATTTGATCTTACTAGCAGTCTACTGGCAGATCAGGACTAGCTAGATGTGCCTAAAACAGCATTCTCAACTCCTAGCGGACTTATCACTTCGCAGGTGGTCCGTCTTTGGTCTGAAGAATGCATCTGCCACTTTCCAGAGGTTGGCGAATACAGTTCTCACAGGACTGAAGTTTATAGTGCAGCTATCTAGATGATATTGCTGTCTTAGCTCCACCTGGAGACTCATCTGTTCCACTCAGGAATACAGGCCCTGCAAGTCAGGCTACTCACTGCCATGATAGGCGCAGAGTCAGGCTGTGTGTACCTGGGCCACCTGTGGGTGGAGGCCAGGCTTGCAGAAGCAAGCCAGACCATCATGACTGGACTGCCCCACTACCAGACTCAGGTGAGAGCTTCTAGGTCCTGGGCATGTCATGGATCACAGGTCACACCTGAATGATCTAACTTTAGGCAGTGTGCTCGTTCAGTGATTGTCAAAGCGGCATTTGATTGATCGGCAGGGGCCATGTGTACGGTCTAGTAGAGTCCTGACACTCCAAGAGTTCACAACTGATTCACCTGAGCGGCAGGGCCTGTACTGCTCATGAATGAATGAAGGTCAGGATCACAGTAGCTATTGCGAAGGCTGACCCCTAGAGGAAACGCTGTAGCCATAGGGAGGGAGGCTCTTTGCTGGGTCTGGGCTCTGAAGAAGTGTGGCCATACTTGCCTTTGGCATACACTTCCTGGTCTTCAGATAGACCATATGCCCTATGGCTAAAACAAATGAAGGGTGAAATTCCTAGACCGCTTAGGTGCCATTCTCCTACAGGATGGACTTTACAGTGGAATAGTGCTAGCACCATGGATGCAGATGGACTCTAGGTATTTCCATTTAGAACATGAAGTTAATAAGCAAGGTTGTTTAATGTCCCTACGCTTGCGGGTTGGACAGGGATCTCACATATACCATCTCTGCGCTGATGCTGCACTGACATTGATTACTGGGCCCCACCAGAACCCCAGCCTAGCTGCTCCTCTGCAGTTCCCATGTTTCTAGGCACATCACTGATTGAACATGCCTATAAATCCTCTAAAGGGTTTATATACTATGTACAGGGCATAGGCTGAGTCTGCTAGGCTGCAGCATATTGATGTCTACCCTGCCATTCAACTGACATGCTGTTAATGGTGCATGCACTTACAGGGATATAGGTTACCTATATCATTTAAATACATACACACATGAAGTAAATCTAGGTCATCTATCACTTAGTATATTCTATGTGATGGTGCTCTGCAGAGAGTCTTTCTGCATGCCTGAGATTATCTCTGATGCTGGTGAGTCTGATTGCATTTTAAGCGCATTATCTCAAGGTAAAATGCTAACTTGGAATGTTTACCTAACATACCGTGATTGGTGTCAAATATCTTGGAGCCACATTCTCTGCTGCCATTCTGGCGGCGGGGGCATTCCATCTTTCTTAGAGGGAAAGGATACACCCTGATACCGTGGCCTTCCTTCGTGGATGGCCACAGATGACAGCCTGGCCTGCTGATGTCCCAGGGGAGGCCTGGACAGGTTTCACTGTAGCACCTCCCCAGACAGGATAATGTGTGTATTGGGGCTGGGCGGGATTCGTGTGTTGAAGTCCTGCACTGGGGGCACATTTGCGTCCCTGTTCAGGTTAAATCGATCAGGGCCTGCAGCCCCTACGCCAACTGGACAAGGGAAAGGGTGTACTCGTTCCCGGACTCCACTCCATAGCCACAGAGTAGTCCAACCCTACTCTAGAATGCGGCAGGTTTGCACTTCAGACATGTCTGATCTTAAACTCGAAACTCTACCGACACGATTAGAGGACCGAGCACTGGAAGTCACAGACTCCTGCCAAGGCACCGTGCCAGAATTGCCCGTCAGCATCGCCTACACCAGTCATCCGATCACAGAGGCGGATTCGCCCTCCCCCGAAATTCGAGTCCCCGTCTCGCCGAGGCCCGCAATCGCGGCGACTTGAGACATGACCGGCGACGGCGCACTCCCAGAAGTCGCAGCTTGGGCCCGAGAACTCTAGTCTTCCAGCACATTCGCGGTCAAGACAATGTGGTCTCACTCCACGAAAGTGTCCGTACAGCCCCATCGCCGCGCGCCACGAGGTTTCAAGGCCAAAGCTAAATTCGGTTGGCTGCAGCTCTGGCGAGCGTCAATCTTCCACTTGGTATCCTTGGTTGTCTAGGTCTCCTCGCCAAGGACGGTCGAGGATTGCCGCCAAGGCTTGTGGTCCAATCTACATCGACACTAGCTACTCGAAGAGACATCGCAAATTGTCTGAATCCGCCAACAAGCTTCAAAGGTGGCTGAAGAGATCGTCAACGCCATCTGAAGGCCGACATCGCGGGCGACGTCCATCGCTTCCTGGTCATCGGCCATGACCCACCTGTCTCCTCTGCTTCGTGGTCACTCGAACTGATCCATTCCACACTCGACACTCTTCTACGCCTTGCGCAGATCGCCATTTTAATGACGACGAAATTTCGACCTCGGATGACACTGCTTCCTGGGTGAGGTAACACGGTATCAGCCTCAAGTGGGGATAAAGTTCTAGATCTCAAAGGGTTTGTCTCTAGTCCTCTAAGTGTCTCTTTCCTCTAGTTTTCTCGGTCGCACTGTCGTCCATGCTAGTACGTTGTGTATTTAGACTGTACACTGCAACTTTGCTCTGGGTGAGTTCCCAAGTAGTGGTCTCAAGCATTTAGCAATCTTAGGCCTAGTGTCTAGCTTCAGGTTCGCATGTCACTTATTGCAGCATGGTTTAAATGCCTCTAGGCTTTCAAACAGTATTTGTGAAGAGCTGTGATTTGAATTTATTTATGTATTTCGATTTAGCCCATAGCAGACTAGAGGGGTGTGTTTAGCAATAAATATATATATTTTGAATATATACCTGGTGGTAGCCTTTCATTTGGTCACTCAAGAGATTATAGACTGGTAAAACAAGCTGCTTTACATTCCTTCAAGACTTAGCCTGAAGGTTACTCATAGCTACTACTAGGATAGCTTTCAATGAAAGGTTGTCTTTAACCTATCTCCCATCAGGGTTGTTTGGATTGGGCAAGGTGCCCACTATATCTAGGTGAGCAGCATATGCCAGGCCAGCTTCACACTGTATGTGTCTTCATCAAATGCTTTACACACTGCCTTCTGAGATGGGTGCTCTGCCTGCTCTGTCAAGCTGCCAAGGGGTGAGCAGGGTTATCTTAGTAGTGTATCCCCTTACCTGACTAGAAGCTAAAGGCGTCTCTATTTGGGACAGCAGGTACCTACTCTGCCAATCCGAGACCCTCTAGTTCTACCAGTACACATCAGCCCTCCAGCATGCATTAAGGGGGTGTTCTGTTTAAGAGTGTGAAAGCCCTCTCACATGGGGGAACAGTGTACCAGCATCAAACCGTTCTATGTGTGAATTAATGGGGTACAGATCTTGGATTAAGGGTAGCGTAGCATGCATATGGTAGACATACCAAAACTGCGATATATGCATGATGGGGTGCTCTGTTTAACGGCCTTGAAAAATTGTTCACATGGGGACTCAGCCACATCGTGCATTAATGCATTAATGGGTGCTCTGTTTAAGGGGTGTGTGAAAACTCAGCACATATGGGGAGCAGTGGAACATTAGTGTTAGTCGAGTGAAATAAACAAAGCAGTATTCTGATGTGAGGGGCAACTGGCTGAGGTTGGGATGAAGTGGTGGGAGGGGAAGACAACAGGAGATCGGATGTGATAAAAGCAGTGAAAACATTAGCACATGTGGAGTGCTGAAACACAAAGCAAAAAGTAGCTGCATAAAACAGGAGCAGTGGATGGAAAGTAAAGCAGGCCTGGTCCATGCTCAGAGGGCTAAACATAAAAAGAGGCATGATGTAAGCGCATGCCATGGATCAAATGAGGATCGGGGTTGGACATGAGAGCGATATGAGTACGGATGGTAAGCCTGGCTGGCGGCTGCCATGCCCACACAGACTGAAAACATGTTCTCTGAGATGCCGTGAGCGCATGTCTAGCCGCAGACTCAAAAATTAGCTTTTAGTATGTTGGCATCTGGGGCACTCCGTTGCTTGCTCCCTCATTCCCATTTTGGCTGGCAGATAGGGGACAGATATGTCTGATAGATGTAGCAGTCACATGGTGGATTGAAATCCAGCATCCTCTGGCAAATGACTTTGCGAGTATTCTAGTGTCTTCTCCCATGTATCCTCAAGTATTCATCCTCCTGTCACCTTTCTCCCAAGAATGCATGGTTTCCAGGCGTTTTTTAGTACAGATAGTGAGGGATATTGAACTCTGCAAGAGAGTGAACAACATGTGCACTCTCAATGTGAGGGATGTTTGTCGGAGTGGGAGAAGTGGGTGGCTTTCATTCAGTGACTCTTGAAAGGCAGCCTTGCTGCCGCCACATAGCCTGCGCATGAGCTATAAATTGTTGCTATGCATGCAAATCGCGCCACTGTACAAGCATCTTCAAATGTCATGCAGGCCTCCATTTCACATACGAGGCGCCTCACCATGGCATTCAAAGCTTCCGCACAAATCTTACCATCTATAAGGCCTAACAATGCCTTGAATCTGTAGGCACCAGAAGGTGGAAGTTCACACGAATGCGGCGCACCTTAAATATGCACACATATTCCTGCAGTTACACACCTGCCAGCTCTCTGACAACCAGAGACTGAGGTCTCAGAGGTCAGACCACAACCCAGAAGGGCCCCAATCAACAAGCTATTTGAAAATAATCATTTCAGGCATTAGGTGGAGGCCAGGAAGTCATTGTTCTCAGAACCTGGATGATAATGATAATGGCTGCTTCTGCTCCAGCGGAGACAAAAGGGATCTTATGTCAGTCACGTGCTTTCAATGTCTCCTGAACCTGTTGCTCATCTGATTTATATCATTATTTCTAAGATGCCACATGCCAGGATTAATTATCAGCTCACCTGATGTATGCACGGAAGAGCCAGGACTTGTTCCAATTAGTATCTAATATATGTCTTCAGTCACTGGTGATTAAATAACAGGTAACATGATATTGTATCTGCCAAGTACTAATAGAGTGTCATCATCATATTGTGATTACATGTAGCATGTTCAAGCTATTCTGTCTCTTTCGAAAATACATTAAATTTTCAGTGTTGTATATGCATGTGGGCACTTATGAGTACTTCTGTGTCAGGGAATGGGATGCGCTTTAGACAACCAGGTACTAAAGGGCTGGTCTCACAGTTCATTGTGCTTGGCTACAGTTGTCTGTGTATCTGTTCCATGGTCTGCTGGGCCAGTGTTTACTGTTGATTTCCCTGATATTGTGCTGTGGCCTGTTGCAGCAAGCTCAACTATATCTCATCTACCAGGAGCGTGTCTCAGGACTGTTTACCCTGCAGCATGTTAATTATTCATTTGTAGTTATGCCCGGGCCTATTTTCTACTATTCAATCTAGACTTTGGTATTTCATAATCATTTTTCATTAATTTGCAAATGTGATGT
Organism: Calotriton arnoldi; assembly: GCA_963921515.1. Classification (NCBI taxonomy): domain Eukaryota; kingdom Metazoa; phylum Chordata; class Amphibia; order Caudata; family Salamandridae; genus Calotriton; species Calotriton arnoldi. The sequence continues at coordinate 40,677 of CAWUFW010025032.1, read as the reverse complement.
TTATAATAGACATATTCCATTTCATGAGGCTCTCCTTCATCTTCCATCCGTGTGAGGACGAAGAGAATGTGTCAGGTTGTATGTTTCATCGTCTAATGATGCCACCATAGGTGACATTATCTTCTTCTAAGCTTTGTTTATTGAGAAGTTTTAAATTTTCTGTCTAGGATAAATCTGTTCTGATCTGGGTGTATGCCCACGCGTTAGTGTCTTCGTACTTGGTGTTGCTGAGGACACTGGTCTATAAGAAGAATTGGATCCGACTCAAGTACACATATTGCTATGCTCGCGTGTTCTCTAGTAGCTGATCTATTATTACTATTACTCAGCTGATTCCAAGTTGCATAAAAGGAAGGTATAGGCCTACCTTTGCCTTTCCCCTCCTAGATTATATTGCCAATCTTACCATAGCGAGCAAGCTCATCTAGGTTGCCTGTGTGTGTGTTTAGTAAAATATACAGTGTCGATTGAGGTTTGCGTGATGGATGACATAATATGTAATGAATGGTGTTTACTGCATGTTGCATAAAGACTATTCTCCTCTCACGAATATACTTAATAAGCCAAGCACAGCTAGGCTGCGAATTTCATTACAAATGTCTTAGTCAGACTCACTGAGACAGGCACTACTGCCTGGAAGGCTCCCAAATTAGCATTTGTGTCTCAGGCATTCCCTCTTTCCTTGTACCAGACATTATGCTTATTTCATGAAAGACCATATCCATTGAAAGCTCACATTGTCTCAGTAGTACTTATAATCAGACCCACTGTTAGTAATAGAGGGTTGCCAGACAAAAATATATGAACAATCTAGTCAAATGTGCCTCCTTAAATGTCTCAGCTGACCAGCACCACTTGTGTCTTGTGTGTACTTAATGTATGTGGGCAAATAAAAGGAGAATCCTGAGGAGTCTACTTCTCCCGTCCATACATTCCTGTTTCATTGCACATCCACTCAGATAAGTGTTGTTTGCAGTGCCCTATATGTCATCAGTCTGAGGAGTTAATCAGCCCCTGGAAGTACGCCACTCAACAGGTAGCAAAGACAGAGAAGTTATTAAAGGATTGAGTTCCATTGGAATACTGGAATTCTGTTAGTACCCAGATCATCAGAGTTAAACACTCTCCAACACTATCAGGTTGTATGAACTGGCTTAAATCAGCCCAGGTTTTAAAAGTGTTCGAAGTGCAAAGCTTGCATTAATGGTAAAATATCATGACACTCTTTTGCAAGGTAAGATATGAAGTCATTGACATAAGACTGACATGGAGTATATGCATATTCTATTCTTATTATGTATATATATTAACTTGTAAATATTTAAGTTATATCCTTTCCATCTATTTACACAAAATATGATGGATCATCTCCAGTAATTTCAACAGGCACATGGAGTGATCACAAATCCAGCTACAGAGCTGATCAGTGCTCCAGAAAACTGAGAGGGGAGGTAAAAGAGCATCAGATAATTTACTTGAGATGTATATAGCACCATTAGGTTTAATATTGGAAGAAGAATTGTTGTATGAGGTATTAACGCATGTAAATATATTTTTCAGGTAGTTTCCACATATTTGTGACGCATGTTTTATCAGAATATGTATTTAGCACGATACATTGCTCTTTATTTAAAAACAATGTATTTGTGGGGATTTCATTACCATCCCACTTACTCTTAAAATGTGTATTGCATGCGTTGTAAATGATATTCGCTGTAAAATGTGTGTTAGCAAATGCGGGCAGCATAACGAGGTAAAATCGCCATTGTAGCAGCTACTGGTATACGGCAGTAACGCAGGTATATGTGCCTAGCTACGCATTTGCACGCATGTTTACAGCGAATATGCATTTCATAATACATGTTACATTGTTTTAGGATTTAAAAACAATGTTTGTGGGGGAGTTTGCTTCAACTTTAAATGTGAATTGTATTATGTATGTTGGTTTGCCAGTGGTAGCTGCTGTGCTTATTGCTGTCAGTATTTTACATGAACTTGATCGGTTTGCACGGTATTGTTAAGATTGCTATCATTTCACATTGTTTGCTCTGTTTCCATTGTAGGCCGGAGGTGTGTTGATTCTTATTCCATAACCCCCGCCATGAACTGGGGTCCCATCTTGCCTGAGACCAAGGCAGTGTCTGCCTCCGCACGGCCTGCCATTGGGTGGCTGTTGCCTGAGAGCCTTCCCCTGAGAGGGGTCGCCGGCTCGGCCGTGGGGTGATACCAGCTAGAAGGCATCTGTTGGGCTCCGCACGGAGTGCTGCCTCCAGCTGCTGGTCCTAGTTTACCGCTGACATCTCTGTCGGCGCCCCACGCCTGCAGGAGCTGAGGTGGTGAGGTACGCTGGCACTGTTTCCACATTGCTTCCTGACTTCTCTGATCTCTGCCGTACTTCCCAAGTGGCGGCTATCGAGGGAGGACTGCGTGCATTCACTCCACAGATCTGCTGAGTTGGACTTCGGAGGGCCTTCTCCTTCTTCGGTAACATGGGCGCGCTCTTCCCTGTCTGCTGCCACGCTCTGTCTGGTTCAATAGCACCACATTAATCCTGCGGGCTACAAGAGCCTGGGCAAGCTCACAGTCAGTTCATCAGGCCCTGCAGAAAGAGATCACAGGGAGGTCATCGCTATCTCTCCCATCAAGCCCACGCCACTCACCTTCCTAATGTCTGACTCCAGACACACACAGAGGCACGCCTGCCTCTGCTGGCTGCCCGATTGGGGCCCTGCCTGCCAAAGCCCTCACGCTTCACACGTTGCTCAGATTTGCTGGGCCAGAATTTACTCACATGGGGAAGGGGTCGATGGCCTAAGCGCAGGGCTGGAAGGCCGAGGCCCCAAGATTGCTGGGAGCAAGGCCATACAGACGGAGCCCACAGAGTCCCAAGAAGATACATCCGCCCTGCTCTGTGGTGAAGACAATCGATGCAAAGATCGAGCACCTTCACCTCATCATCTGACCAGCCAACGCTGAATTGACGCATACCTGCATCACACACCTGGAGCAAGGGTCCAGATCTGGATGATGCTGAGGCGCAGCAAACTCAATTGAATACAAGTGCCAGGAAGACCAGGCTGTTAATTTGGAATTGTCACGTTTCAGAATATTATACGCACATTATTCCTCCTGCCCACCACAAATGAGACTGTCTGGTTCCCAGCATCTGTCTTCAAAGAGTTCTGTTCCGACGGTTTGTGTAGGAGAGCTGTTTCATTGTGTTTGCCGTGATTACTCACTGGCTCACATTGCCACAGAACTCCCAGCTCAGCTGCTCTGCAGCCCCATGTACTTAGCAATTCACTGACTGCCTAGTCCCTGCATATGGTATTTACTCATGTACTCAGTGGCATATTAGGCTGCAGAGTTATAGCCACCCCTGGTAAAATTGGGGGACTTAGCACCACAGGTCTGTTACTGCAGCCTGGGGCAAGTGGCATGGACTGAGGGTAGTTACTAATTGTGTGCATACATTACGCATTTAGTCCTAGTAGTTACCTAGTAGTCTTATCACCCTAAAGGAGTGCATGGTTCCTGCGTGAGGGTTCTGCATGAGCATAGTATGCTCGAGACTATCTTTGATGCTGTTTGTAGTAGCCTGACATATTTAAATACCTCTTCAAGGTAGGTCAGTTAATTATGGAATGGCTGCATCTGATAGTTTGGTGTTGTTTTCAAGAATTCTGGCGATGGGGGTAGCATTCCACTTTTCCTAGAGGGAAAGGCATTAACGGATTGTCCGGTAACTTTCCAGAAGCCTGAGACACAGAACATACAGCTGTTACAGATTTGTCTGTCTTCACATGGATTTAAACTGCAGTCTGGACAATAGGTTTTCCTGTCCTGAGGCAGTGACCACCTCCGACAATGTGTTGGGCTGGGCTGGCGTTTTTGCCCTGTATCTGGGCACATTTGTCCTCTCTACCCCAGCTCACGGACAAGCAGGTCTCAGCGCCGACCCGTCAGTGGGTGAAGCCATTCTCCCGTCTCTGACCCACCCATAGTGGGGCCACAGAGGAATCTCATCTCATTTTTAGAATAAAGGTAGGAATGTCAGGACTGAAACAGGAATCCTTGACCTTCTACTCACGACTGAGAATTCCCTGGGGTCAAGCGATGTTGCAGCACCAAGCATCTGTCCGCCTCCGCAGGGGTTCATCGATCTTCAGTCATCGCATCACAGAGGTGTACCAGGCTGGCTCCTTGAGTCCCGTGGGTAACGAGACACCCGCTGTAGCGCACCATCTTCGTCTCCAGCTTGGCCCGAGAACTGGCCTCATCACGAAAGGCCCTGTAAGCCAGCTCCACGCGCGCCATAGTATTCCTTCAAGGGCTGTTAGCTCCGCTATTAGTAGCTCTTCGAAGGGCCAATCTTTGTTTCATAGTCTGGTTGTTCCATTCTCTGGTTCTTTGCATTCACGAATGATCACATTCCATTGAGATACTTGCAGTTTGTTAGGCTGCCGCTCGACAGATCGAGTAATTGTGCCTACCCTGCTCTGTCTGATTGCAGTCTTCTGGATTCGGCTGAAGACAGATATCACACACTGAAGACTGGTAAGGGCATCTGTCACTGCCTGTCACTGGCCAGTGACCCAGCCTGTCCTGCTGGCCCTTCACTGGACCCACCTTTGGATCCACTCAGACACTCTTTCTGCCAGCACTTGCAGCAGACGCCAGCATCTCACTATACCAGTTTCCCAAGTGAGGTAACATCAGTGAATATGTTCCCGCAGTAGATTTTCAAGTCCTAGATCCAAAGCGCCTTGTCCTAGTCCTCTTCAAGGTTCCCTCTTCCCCATTCTCCGATCACTGAACTATCCGTGAGGACTGACGCATCAAGGCCAGGGGACACACTCGCACGCTGCCTCCGTGGGTCACACCCATCCAAGCGGCTCTCAGGCCAAGTCTATCTGTCGCGGAGGCCTCGGCACCAGCGCTCTGTTGGCTCAAATGCGGGTTCGCATATCGTACTTAGTGTCATGAACGTTGCATTTGTGCTATTACTGTGATTTAAGATCTTAGTAATTCTATGAATTTCGACCTCTAGCTCCATAAAGAGATTCAGAGGGGTGAGTTTAGCAATAAATACATATATCTTGAATATATACTTGCGTGGTGCGCTTTCATCTGTCAATTCAAGAGATATAGACTGCAAACAAGCTGCTTTACATTCTCTCACTTTGCCTGACAGCGCTTCAAGCTACCACTAGATAGCTTTCACAAGGTTGTCTTTAACCTACTCCACATAAGAGCGAGTTTGGACTGGTGCACGGTGCCCACTATGTCAGGATAGCATATGCCAGGCAACTTCCACATTGGTGTAGCTGCGAGATTCTAGCTTCATTGCCTTACCAGATAACTCTCATTGAATTGATCAACTGAAAACCACTAGCAGCTACCTAAGGTACATATAATTTAGTTTAGAATATCAAAGTTCGCCGAACTTGAGCTGTGTGTTGAGGATATCCATCTTTCTTGCAATCTCAAGAGAGTTTAGTAGGCCACACTAGGAAGGTAGTGCATACACTCACACTAGTAATGTCTTAAGCAGATCCAAAGAAATCCTGCCATTGAGCTTCCCCTCCGAGTATGACACACTCCATTCTTGGAACCGAGAGCTTTGCAACGTGAGAGGCCAGACAGGCCAGTCCCACCACTGGTCACTCCAGGAGCTCAGCTGGTGGCTTATGATCTGGTAAGGTCTCGGAGACTGAAGTGGGCAGGAGCTGAGGGCCAGCAGATGAGCGCCAGGGGCCTACCCCAGCCCTCTCTGGACTGGCCAGGAGGGTGACAATGACCCGACCTGGAACCTAACCTTCCTCTGGGAAGATGAAGATAGGATCTGGAGAATCTCGCCTTGTCTCCAGGAGGATTATGAGTGTGCCCAGAGTCTCAGTTCTCCTTCAGTGGTCTAGCCACCTGGCAGCTCTGCTCTCTTTCACAGGAGGGAATCTCCATGAGAGAAGAGAGATGGCTCCAGCATGAGGAAATTCCCAACCGGAATCAGGGACAGCTACCTGGCTTTAGATAGAGAATCCTGCGATCTCCTTGGAGAGAAGAAGCTTGGGACTAGAGTGTCCCATGGTGCAGCCATGTCCCTAGGAGATAGGAAAGGTCCCATGCACTCATGAGAACCAGATTGTCCTCCCACAGAGTGGGGATGATATCCACAAATGGATAACTGCTTTAGAGAGGGCCTGTAGTGCAGAGCAGGTCCGCTCAGGTAGGGGCAGCAATCTTGTGGCTCTCCTTTTGCCGACAAAGGTAGGAGACAAGCTCACTCACCAGGATGATGATAATGTCTTGAAGAGTGCCTTATTGATGGGTTTGCCTAACCACTGAACAGTACAGGTCTAAGACAGTCCGACTCAAGACTGCAAGACCATGGGTATGACTGCCAATGCCCTGGAAGGCCTGCCGGATGCGTGGCTAAGGCGTGACTTCAGGATTGTATAATCTGATAATGAGGAGCAGACTTATCAACTGTCAGAACCAGTTGCCGCATCAGCACTGGTTGACTCCATCTGACCTCTCCCAGCTGAACTGGGAGTTAAGGCAGACAAGTGTCAGAACCAGGTGAAGCAGTACAGGATACAGGGCTGGGGAAACCAAGAGCAAGATGCTAAGAATCTCTGACAGGCGGGGAGAAAGATCAAAGTCTTCATAGAATCTTCTTCCAAGTGGGGATCTACCTAGTGGCTACAAGGCCATAGGTGCAAGTGTCTGTAAGCAAAGACTGCACTAAGACAGACCAAGTCTCAAATGACTTGTGTCTGTTCACGGTTAAGGATGCCTGTTCCTAGACAGATAGTGCTACAGTCGGTTTAGGAGTGATCCACTGCACTGAGTTGGCCTGACTCCTAGTCAGAGTGAACTGACTCAGCTGCCAGATGGAGGCATGGATGCATCCACTGTGAGTCCCAGTGATCTGGGCAAGCATGATCAACAGCCTTAATCATCGGACGTAGGCTTTTGCATTTGGGATATTACAGTAGCAAGTGTCACATGGTGACAATCAAGATGTGTTATCTCCAGGCTACGTTTGGTGCATCAGTGCCACGTGACTAATGCTAGCAATGTCAGACACACCATTCAGCAGCCGTTAGCTTTCTCTGGAGGGCACTGCGCCTTAAGAAGGTCGTGGCAAGTGCCAGTCGATCGCTTGCTTGGCAATGACTTTAGAGACTTCTGCTTGACAGTGGAGCTCAGAAATGCTGCGGAGCCTGCAGATCGTGAGCTGTAGCCAGACCAGGCTCACACATGTCTAGCACTGTCTGAACGAAGCTGATTCTTGACCAAGTGCCTTCCAAGAGGCAGTAGAGTATGGCAGTGCCTCTCCTGGCTCAGGAGGAAGATCAGTCCCTGAGGGGATGACTCAGCCCTGAAGAAGGAACTGTCCCAGAGAATCTGAACCTGACCAGGCTGAGCCCTGGGGACAGGGGTCTCTAGGCAGATCTGAGCCAGGAGCAGCAGAGTTGCCCTCCTTGAATCCTCAGGCATAGCAAGCTGCCGCTGAGGCTGCTGGGAAAGGTGGTCTCCAGCATAGTGCATTGGGATGATGGACTCCTGCACCAGAGAGTAGACTTCAAGCCCGGTGCTACCAGAGGTTGGTATACCTTGAAGTTCAGGGCTTCTATCATCTAGCCCATGATACTCAGACACGTCACTGGCCAGAACAAGATTTTGGGGACAGAATTAACCCTCACTTTCACTGGCCTCACATGTCTGAAGACTGCAAGTGCTTGTCGCAGCTGGCAGGCAAGGTGGCGCTACAATTTCCTGATACACCTCTGGCCGGGGTGCCCTGAGCAGGGTAGGGATTGACTGTTGTCCCATGGACTCAAACATCTCTGGCACAGGGTTATCCTGGTGGTAGTGGATCATGCCACTGGTATCCAGTAGTCATTCTCAGGATCACTCAGCACCTCGTGGTGTCATTCTCCTGGGAATTTCTCAAGAGCGGGCTTCTGCTGAGGCACAGTAGGCGTAACTCATGTCTGGCTATTGTCAGCTACGTGAAGGAGGTGAGTGACTTATGTTCACCACACTCTATCACCACATGCAATGGTTTAGCTGAGAGATTCAACAAAATCTGAAGGGCATGATAGTGGGTCTCAGTAGCTTAGGCGTAGATGGGACATACTCTTGCCCTGCCTTCATCCGCATATATGGAGGCTAGAGGCTACAGCCCTTTGTCTGCTTGGCCACTCAGGGTCCCACTGTGCTTGGTGAAGGATGAAGGCCTCCAAAGCAAAGATATAGTGGACTATGTATTGTCTCGCTCCAGGATGGCTCGAGTACATGAAAGGCAACTGTAACCTGAGGCTAGCAGAACTTCAAAGGCTCTGCACTAAAGGTTGTTCTGACAGTATGCGTGAGTGTTGAGCTGCCCCAGCAGCTCTCCGAAGTCGGATGGGACCTCACACATTGTTGAGCAGAAGGGTGAGGTCACTACTTCGATCTGGAACACTCCAGGAGTCCTCACAGGTTCTCCATGCCAACGTTAGAACCATATGCGTGACAGGGCAGACATGGGCTTGCTCATGGCCACTGATGAAGGCAGGAGAAAGAGAGTGACCCACTCCCTGATCTGCCGCTCACAGAACCCTGACGTATGGTCAGCGGATTGGCAGGCAGCTCACGCTTCAGCAACAAACTGATTGCAGGCAAGTCCCTCAATCAGCTCTAGACATATTCTTTTCGACACCGTCAGACATCTGGTGCACTCATGAAGGGACACTGGGGACAGTCTGCCCATTAAAACAAGATTTATAGGCAACCTGACCATGTCAGGGACTGTATCAGACTGAAGTCCAGAAAATGTTGGGACTGGGAGTGACTGAGCCTCAGATAGCCCTGGGCTAGTCCAGTAGTCTCTAGTACTTCACATCAGCGGTGGAAAGAGAGATGAGGTTCTGCGTAGACTACAGGGTCTCAATGCAGTCACTAGACTGATGCCCATCCATTACCCAGGGCAGATGAGCTCATAGATATTTAGTCTCTGCCAAATATCTCAGCTACATTTGACCTAACAGCTAGTTACTGGCAGATCAGACTAGCTGATACTGCAAAGCCCAAAACAGCATTCTCACTCAGTGGCATCATCAATTTGCAGGTAATGCCCTTGGTCTGAAGAATGCACTGCCACTTTCCAGAGGTTGGTGAACACAGTCTCACAGGACCGGAAGCCTATAGTGCAGCTTATCCAGATGATACTGCTGTCTTTAGCTCACTCCGGAGGATCATCTGTCCACTCTGCATGACTTACAGGCCCTGCAGAGGCAGGCCTGACATCAGCGTCACTCAAGCGCCAGATAGGCAGAGTCAGTTGTGTACTCGGGTCACCTGTGCGGAGGCCAGGTTCAACCCTTGCAGAGCAAAGATCCAGACATCATGGACTGACTGTCTCACTACCTCCGACTCAGTGAGAGTCTTCTTAGGCCCGACTGTGAGCTCATAGGAGATTTGTCAAGCAAGCATGGATCGAGTAGCGACACCTCTTGAACGACTTGACTCTAAGAAATCGCCCGTGCAGTTCAGCGGATAGCCAGTTGTCAAAGCAGCATCTGATGACTCAGCTAGGCCATGCGCACCGCCTGTTCCCTGCAGAGTCTCCGATTACCCAAGAAGTTCATCGTTCAAACTGATGCTATCTCGAGATTGGGGTAGGGCTGTATCACCACTGAATGAAGATGTCAGGATCAGCCAGCAGCTTTATTAGCAGAAGGCCGACTCCCAGAGAAACGCTGGTCAGCCATAGAGAGGCCTTGCCGTGGTTCGGGCCTGAAGAGAGCTGAGGCCATAGCCTGCGCAGCATCACTTCCGGTTCAGACAGACCATGTCTCCCCATGGCCAAAACAAATGAAGCGTGTAACCCCAACTGCTTAGGCGGTCCATTTCGCAGGATGGCTTACAGCGGAACATAGCCAGAGTAACTATACGAGATGGATTCTGCAGGCCGACTCAGAATATGAGATTTAACGCGCGTTTTCATCCCTACGCCAGTTGCAGAGAAATCTCGCTCTCACAGTACCACTCGCTGATATCACCGGCCTTGACAGTTGAGCCAGAACCCCAGCCCAGCTGCTCCCTGCAGTTCCATGTCTGAGACCATTTATCAGGGATCTGATGCCCTGTAGCTCTAGCATATGCATTGCCAGAGGCCTGCTGCCGCAGCATACATGCCACCACATCTGAATCGGCACCACAGGTCTGTTACCGCAGCCTGCGTGGCATGCACCCCGCAGCGGCAGATGCACCACTACGCAATGGCCAATATCATCAACGGCAAGAGGCATGGTTCCCATGTGAGCAGGCTCCTCTGCAGCGCCGATACATCATCTTCTGATGCCGTTTGTAGCGAGCCCGACATATTTGCCGCCATTACATCGTCAAGCGTGTACGCACCATGGAATGGCCAGACATACTTGTCAACATCTTTGGCTACTACGCTGGACTTGGCGGCGGGGCATTCCACTTTCATGGAGATCTTGGAGTTCAGTAACTCTTTCCATAATAGCACGGAGGCCACAGCCATATCACGCAGTCTGCCTTCCTGCCGTTGATCTGTCCGGACAATAGTTCTTGGGTCCCAGGGAGGTGACTACCCCAGACAGACAATACAATGGGCTGACACAAGGTTTGAGGCCCTGCGACTAGCACATCTGTCCCCAGACACCGTCGTTCGATCAGGGGCCACCCGCTTACGCCACCCACGTGGAAAGGGTGTAGCCCTCTGCCCCGACCAAAATACAGAGAAATCCATCCCCATTCTAGAATAAAGGTAGGAACCTGTCCCTGTGACCTTTAGATTATACTCCGCTCCAAACTCCGAGTCCAGAATCCTGACCTTCGACCAGAGGACTGAGCGATGACTCGCTCGGCGCGCTGCCATGTCTGCCACAAGACACCGAAGGCCTCCGTCGGTCATCAAGATCACCAGAGGTAGATTCCTCACTCTCCCCGAGGCCACCATCTCGTTAGGTCTGGATTCGTATCGTAACGGACCCTTACCGAGCACATCGATCTTCCGGGTCTCCAAGAGCTGCTTGGGGCCCGACGTTCTGTTCCAATGTCTGCACCGAAGACTACTCGGCCCCATCCACGAGTGTCTCTGTGCCAGCCCATCTGGCAGCGCCGACGCAGGTTTCCGTCAAGCATACAGAATTTTCCGGCGTCAATCTGACGGTAGTTCGTATTGCCAAGGAGTTCATCATCGACGATTCATCTTACTGACCGTCGTTACTACGTTTGTTAACTAATCTGAATGTCGATTACAGATCGACAGACATCGAGCAGTCTGTCCAAGCCTGACACGATACCTGGACTACGTGGCCGAAGAGTCAAGACGGTCACCACCACCCGAAGCACCGCACGCAGATCCAGCGCCCGGTCACTGGCCAGCGACTCCAGACCCCAGCCAGGCTCAGAATGACCACTCTGAATGTCCACCTGACACTTTCTTCGAATGCCAGCAGCTGTGCAGACGGACAGGGCCCACTCTAAAGGCACCTCCATGCACGCTCCCGCAGTGGGACGGTACCGGGGTGCTCGGGCAGAGAGACTCAGCCCTAGATCTCGGGAGCGGGCCTTGTCCTAGTCCTCAAGGGGCCCCTTCCCCATTTTCCTGACCACACTCTCTCCATGCTAACGGGCGCATTGCATTGAAGACACACGCTGCCCGTGTCCCCTGTGTTCATTCCTGTTGTATCCAAGAATTCGAGAGGCTCCAGGGCCCAGCAAGTCTTAGTTCAGTCGCTCCGCATACCACTTATTGGCATATGGTTTGGTACGCCTAGGGCCCAAACGTAGATGTCGTTATTACTGTGACTTTAAGATCTTATAACCTATGTATTCGAACCCTGTGCCTCCATAAAGAGATTCAGAGGATGGTTTAGCAATAAATACATATTATTTTGAATATGATCTGGTGTGGTGCTCTTCATTTGGTCAATTACAGATTGCAGACTGGTAAGGCTGCCTTTACATTCCTCTCAATTTAGTCTGAGCCCACAGCTGCTTCATTGTTACTTTCACAAGGTTGTCTTACCTATCTACATAAGAGTCAATGATTGCAGTCACTATACTAGTGGACAGCATATTGTGCCTACCTTCACACTATTCATAGTAGAAAGACGACACAGATTTGGCCCACGTCCTCTCTTCCAGTTCCTTATTAGCTACAGTTATTCATCACACGGTGATCTGAGCATCAAGAGGTCAGAGAGATCGGTGGACCAAGGCAACATTGACATTTTTATTCCGATTTTCACAGTGTCATTTTTCAAGCAATGGATAAGAATTCACGCTTATATAAAGTGCCATGCTAGACTTGAATAGCTCGCTACTTTCACGACTAGCAGCTGCCCTGACTCTGCTCAGCAGCTGCAGCCCTGCTCCGCTGCATTTCAGTCGCCCATAGAAGAAGATCGCGATTATGATTAATGATGTTTGTCTCGACAGGGGCCTGGTTTTTCCTTGCAAATATTCATGTTCTTATGTTCCAGGTTTAACAACAGTTGCTGGGCCTTCCTCCAATTAATCTTTCTTCCTCTCATTCGCATAGCTTACTGCATGGCCACTAGGCCCATGGTTTGGGAATGTTCAATCTACTGATTAATTCCCATCATAGTTGGTTAGGCCCCAAGGGCTGGTGGGTATTGTCTCAGGTTGTTGGTGGGTAGTAATACAATTTATCAGTACATATTGCAAATGACAGTTTTATGAATGCATACTACATCCTCTTCAAATATACATTTGTTAATACAATACGCTCTCCTGTTCCTATCTCATCATCAGGTGTGTATGTGAGTGGCAATGCGTATGATGGCCCACACTGACCCCATGACTGAGTTTCTTTAAACTAGCTACGTGGTCATATGAATGACTGCTTTGTTTATACATGAAGTTAATCTCAGCAGATATCTGTTTCCAAGAGACTCCACTTGACAGAGCAGAAATCACAGCTAGGCCTGGCTCCAGGTGCCATGGCAGGCCTTTTCTTATCAAAATTGCGACACCTGGAGCGGAGCCTAGCTGTGTTCTGCTCTGTCAAGTGGGTCTCTTGGAGAAAGCAAATATCGATTTTATGTCTGCTGAGATATGCATGTATAAGTCAGGCTTTTCGGAAGTCGTTCATGCCCCTAATGTTCCACGTGAGTAGTTTAAGCTCAGTCATGGGGTCGGTGTGGAGCCATCATGTGCACATTGCCACTCGCGTACACACCTGATGATGAGAGTAGGAACAGGAGAGCGTATTGTGTGTGTGCCAACAAATGCGTATTTGAAGAAGAGTGTAGTAATAGGCGTACATTCATAAAACTTGTCATTGCAATATGGCCTGATAGGTGTATCCAATCCCAGGAATACCCCGCAACACCCCCCACCCACACCAACCACCCAACCTGGTCGAGACAGTACCCACCGGCCACCCAGGGAACCCCAACTTGGCAAACACAAACTTGTGATGGGAATTATCCCAGTAGGGGTATGTGGGCTCAGCCAGACATTCCCAAACCGTGAGGCTGGGTGGCCGTGCATTAACTTATGCGAGCATGAGGAGAAGAAAAGATTAATTGGAGGAGAAGGAAGGAAATGGGCCCAGCACAACCATTTGTTAAACCTGGGAACATAAGAACATAGTCAAAATTTGCAAGGAAAAAACCAGGCCTGATCGGAGACAAGCAGGAGTGAACTCAGTCATTGTCACTTGTGCGATCTTCTTCTATGGACGACTGGCGATCGCGGGAGCCCGGTTTTTGCAGCTGCTTGGCAAAAGTCAGGGCAGCCTTTGGGTCCGTAAAGTAGCGAGGCTTAGTTCCAGAGTCTATGCGCAATTTAGCAGGATACATGAGCGCATATGAAACGTGAATTTGCTGAAGCATACGTTTGGCTGGGAGAAAGTCTCTGCGGGCGGATTGTACGGACACTGTGAAATCGGAATAAAAGGATAATGTGTTGCCTTGGTGCCGGACCTCACCGATCTCTCTCGGCCTGCGGAGTATCGCGTCACAGTCGCGATAATTCAGCAAGCGAGCTATTATCGGCCTAGCTGGGGCCCCAGGAGGGGGACGTGGGCCAAGTGATCTGTGTGCGTGCTCTACTATGAATAGTGTGAGAAGTTGGCCTGGCATATGCTGTCCACTAATTATAGTGGGCACCTTGCACCAGTCCAAATCGACTCTTATGGTAGGTAGGTTAAAGACAACCTTATTGAAAGCTATCCTAGTGGTAGCTGTGGAGAGCAGCCTTCAGGCTAAGTCTTGAAGGAATGTAAAGCAGCTTGTTTTACCAGTCTATAATCTCTTGAGTGACCAAATGAAAGAGCACCACACCAGGTATATATTCAAAATATATGTATTTATTACTAAACACACCCCTCTAGTCTCTTTATGAGGCTAGAGTTCGAAGTACATAGGTTATAAGATCTTAAATCACAGTAATAGCACAAATACACGTTTGGGCCCTAGGGGCGTACCAAACCATATACCAATAAAGTGGTATGCGAACCACGACTGAACTAGACACTAGGCCTAGAGCCTCTAGAAGTGCTTGGACCACAAGGAACCACCCAAGGTAGTGACACAGGGGACCCACGGGAGACGCGTGCAGTGTAAATACACAACCGCGATACGCCGTTAACTTCTATGGAGAAAGTCGGGATCGGGAAAATAGAGGAAAGGGACACTTAGAAGAGGACTAGGACAAAACCCTTTGAGATCTAGGACTTTGAAGAGTCTCTACCCACGGGAGCACCGGAGTACTCGTGTTACCTCACCCAGGGAAGCCGGGTGCATAGGTGCCTTTCGGGGTCGGGTTTCGTCGTCGGTTCTTATGGCGATCTGCTGCAAAGTGCTGCTGGCGACCAGGAGAAAAGTGTCCGGGTGGATCCAAGAGTGGATCGGAGTTCTGAAGAACCTGAAAGCAGAGGGGACAGAGTCTGGGTCACTAGCCAGTGACCAGGGAGGCGATGGACAGATGCCCACCGATGCCGAGTGCTTCAGATTCGATGACGGTCGTCTTGACTCTTCAGCCACGAGGTCCAGGAGGCGTTGTCGGCGACCAGGAGCAGGATTCGGGCTGTTGCTCGATGTCTGTCGAGTGCAGAGGTGTCGGCGACCAGATTGGACCCAACAAGCCTTGGCAACGGCAAGTCTCGAGTAAGATGTAGATCGTCGATGATGCAGACCAGCAAGGTCTGGGGAACTCACCCAGCAAGGGTAAGTGAGGGCAGGCCTGGAGCAACCAGACTGCCAAGTAAAGAAAAGATTGGCCTTCGGGAAGAGCTACTAGCCAACGGGCTAGCGACCGCGAAGGAGCCTCGTGACGCCGCACGTGGAGCTGGCTTACAGGACACTCGTGGAGTGGGGGCCAGTGATCTTCGGTGCAGGTGGTGCTGGAGGCTAGGGCTACTCGGAGCCCAAAGCACGACTTCTTGGGAGACCCAGAAGATGGTGCACTTGCAAATGTGCTCGGTGTCCAGGGGTCACGGTCTCACGTTACCCACGATAGCCACGGGCCTCAGATTTGCTGGGGACTCAGGGTAGCCTCGGGGAAGTCTGAGAATCTACCTCTGGTGATGCGATGACTTCGGCGTCCGACGGGAGCTTCAGTGATGCGAACCGGACAGATGCTTCTTTGGTGCCTGCCAAGCAGGGGAGTCACTCCTTGACCCCAAGGGAGATTCTTCAGTCCTCTAATCGTGAGTAGAGCGTCGAAGGTCCAGGATTCTGTTTCAGAGTTTCGTCCAGGTATAATCTAAAGTCCTAGGGACTGGGTTCCTACCTTTATTCTAAAAATAGGGGATGGACTACTCTGTGGCCCCACCTATGGGTGGGTCAGGGCAGAGGGGTGGCTACACCCCTTTCCCTTTGTCCAGTTCGCGCCAAAGCAGGGGCTGCAAGCCCCTGATCCGGTTTGAACTGGGGTATGCACAGGGACACCAAATGTGCCCCCAGTGCAGGACTTCAAAGCACCCGAAAGTGCTCCCGCCCAGCCCCAATACACATTGTCCTGTCTGGGGAGGTGGTCACACCTCCCTGGGACAGGAAACCTATTGTCCAGGCCTCCCCTGCCGGAGTTTCGTCCAGCAGCAGGAGGCCAGACTCGTGTCTGTGGCAGCAGCATCCATTTTGTGATGCCAGGCTCTGGAAAGAAGTTACCGGACTCGTCAGAGTTAACATGCCTTTCCCTCTAGAAGGGTGGAATGCTACCCCCGCCGCCAGGATTGGCGGGGGGTAGTATTCCAAGATGTTTGACACCAAACACGACATGTTTAGGTGCAGCCATTCCATAGTTAGCATTTTACCGCGAGGATATAATGCGTTTAAGAGTATATGGTCAGGCTGCACTACAAACAGCATCAGAGATGGTCTCCGAACGCTGCAGAGGGGCCCTGCTCATGCAGGGGCACCCTCTCACATAGGAACCATGCACTCTGCCTTTAGGATTGATAAGGCCTGCCTTAGGAGTGACTTATAGGTTTATATGTGTGTATGCATTTAGTGATATAGGTAACCTATACCACTGCAAGGGGTGCATGCACCACCTTACCCAGGCTGCAGTAGCAGACCTGTGGTGCCAGTTTGGATGGCCTACCAGGGGTGGCATAATACATGCTGCAGCCCCTGGCAGGCCTCTGAGGTGCCTATGCCCTTGGTACATAGTATACCATATACTAGGGACTTACAAGGGCACTCCAGATCCCAATCAGTGATGTGCCTAAGGCACATGGAGACCCTTTTAAAGAGGAAACAGCTAGGCTGGGGTTCTGAATAGCAGGGCCCCAGCCAGACTAATGTCGAAAACCAGTGAAGTATCAGCAAAAAGTGGGGGTACCCCTGTGAAGCAGATCCTACTCTCCTACACAACCCCCCCCAAACGTAGGGACATTAAACTAACCTTGCCCAGTTAAGTCTTCATGTTCTAAGTGGAAATACCTAGAGAGTCCATCTGCATTCGCATGGTTACTCCCAGGCCTATGTTCCACTGTAAAGTCCATCCCCTGTAGGGAAATGGACCACCTAAGCAGTTTGGGGTTTTCACCCTTCATTTGTTTTAGCCATAAGAGGGGCTTATGGTCTGTCTGAACCAGGAAGTGTGTACCAAACAAGTATGGCCTCAACTTCTTCAGAGCCCAGACCACAGCAAAGGCCTCCCTCTCTATGGCTGACCAACGTTTCTCTCTAGGGGTCAGCCTTCTGCTAATAAAAGCTACTGGCTGATCCTGACCTTCTTCATTCAATTGTGACAGTACAGCCCCTACCCCCAACTCAGATGCATCAGTTTGAACAATGAACTTCTTGGAGTAATCAGGACTCTGCAGAATTGGAGCAGTGCACATGGCCTGCTTGAGGTCATCAAATGCCTTTTGACAGCTAACTGTCCACTGAACCTTTTTGGGCATTTTCTTAGAAGTTAAGTCATTCAAGGGTGTCACTATTGATCCATACCCCTTGACAAATCTCCTATAGTACCCAGTCAGGCCTAAGAAGGCTCTCACCTGAGTCTGGGTAGTGGGAGCAGTCCAGTCCATGATGGTCTGGATCTTGCTCTGCAAAGGTTGAACCTGGCCTCCACCCACAAGGTGGCCCAGGTACACAACCTGACTCTGCCCTATCTGGCACTTAGTGGCCTTGATAGTCAGGCCTGCCTTTTGCAGGGCCTGTAAAACATTCCTGAGGTGGACCAGGTGATCCTCCCAGGTGGAGCTAAAGACAGCAATATCATCTAGATAAGCTGCACTATAGGCTTCCAGTCCTGTGAGAACTGTGTTCACCAACCTCTGGAAAGTGGCAGGTGCATTTTTCAGACCAAAGGGCATCACCACAAATTGATAATGCCCACTAGGGGTTGAAAATGCTGTTTTGGGCTTTGCAGCATCAGCTAGTCTGATCTGCCAGTAGCCAGCTGTTAGGTCAAATGTGCTGAGATATTTGGCAGAGGCCAAAGTATCTATGAGCTCATCTGCCCTGGGTATTGGATGGGCATCAGTCCTAGTGACTGCATTGAGGCCTCTGTAGTCTACACAAAACCTCATCTCTCTTTTCCCACCACTGGTGTGAGGTTTAGGTACTAGGACTACTGGACTAGCCCAAGGGCTATCTGAGGGCTCAATCACTCCCAATTCCAACATCTTCTGGACTTCAGTCCTGATACAGTCCCTGACATGGTCAGGTTGCCTATAAATCTTGTTTTTAATAGGCAGACTGTCCCCAGTGTCCACTTCATGAGTGCACCAGGTGGTCTGACTGGGTGTCAGTGAAAACATATGTCTAAACTGATTGAGGACTTGCCTGCAATCAGTTTGTTGCTGGGTAGTGAGGCTGCCTGCCAAGGCTACACCATCAACTGACCCATCGTCAGGGTTCTGTGAGAGCAGGTCAGGGAGTGGGTCACTCTCTTCCTCCTGCCCTTCATCAGTAGCCATGAGCAAGCCCATGTCTGCCCTGTCCACATATGGCTTAAGTCTGTTGACATGGAGAACCCTTTGGGGACTCCTGGGTGTTCCCAGGTCTACTAAGTAAGTGACCTCACCCTTCTGCTCAACAATAGTGTGGGGTCCACTCCATTTGTCTTGGAGAGCTGCTGGGGCCACTGGCTCCAACACCCACACCTTCTGTCCTGGCTGGTAAACAGTCAGAACAGCCTTTTGGTCATGCCAGGCCTTCTGCAGTTCCTGGCTAGCCTCAAGGTTTTTGGTTGCCTTTTTCATGTACTCAGCCATCCTGGAGCGGAGACCAAGTACATAGTCCACTATATCTTGCTTTGGGGGCTTGAGAGGTAACTCCCATCCTTCCTTCACCAAGCACAGTGGACCCCTCACAGGGTGGCCAAACAGAAGTTCAAAAGGGCTGTAACCAACCCCCTTCTGAGGCACCTCCCTATATGCGAATAAAAGGCAGGGCAAGAGTATGTCCCATCTACGCCTAAGCTTTTCTGGGAGCCCTTTAATCATGCCCTTCAAGGTTTTGTTGAATCTCTCAACTAAACCATTGCATTGTGGGTGATAGGGTGTGGTGAACTTATAAGTAACTCCACACTCCTTCCACATTGCTTTTAAGTAACCAGACATGAAGTTAGCACCCCTGTCTGATACTACCTCCTTAGGAAAGCCCACTCTTGAGAAGATTCCCAGGAGGGCCCTTGCCACCACAGGTGCTGTAGTGGTCCTGAGGGGAATAGCTTCTGGGTACCTGGTGGCATGATCCACTACCACCAGGATAAACCTGTGCCCAGAGGCTGTTTGGGGATCCATGGGACCAACAATGTCAATCCCTACCCTCTCAAAGGGCACCCCCACCACAGGTAGTGGTATCAGGGGGGCCTTTGTAGTGCCACCTGCTTTGCCACTGGCTTGGCAGGTTACACAGGAGCGACAAAACTCCTTACTGTCTTCAGACATGTGGGGCCAGTGAAAGTGAGGGACAATTCTGTCCCAAGTCTTGTTCTGGCCCAGGTGTCCTGCTAAGGGAATATCATGGGCTAGGGTCAATAGGAAGCCCCTGAACTTCAAAGGTATTACCAACCTCCTGGTAGCACCAGGCTTGGGGTCTCTACTCTCTGAGTACAGGAGTCCATCATCCCAATACACTGTATGGGGACCACTAGCTTTCCCAGCAGCCTCAGCAGCAGCTTGCTGTCTGAGGGGTTCAAGGGAGGGGCAGCTCTGCTGCTCCTGGCTCAGATCTGCCCTAGAAGGTCCCCCTGTCCCCAAGAACTCAACCTGTTCAGGTTCAAGTTCCTCTGGGACAGTTCCTTCTTCAGGGCTGAGATCATCCCCCTCAAGGGACTGATCTTCCTCCTGAGCCAAGGGGGAAGGCACTGCCTTAACCCTACTACTCCTCCTCTTGGAAGGCACTTGGTCCATTCTTCCAGAATCCAAGGCCTGTTCAGTTTTAGACAGTTTAGCTTGTGACCTGGTCACAGCAAACACATCTGCAGGGATCCCCAGCATTTCTGCATGGGTCCTGAGCTCCACTTCTGCCCAAGCAGAAGTCTCTAAGTCATTGCCAAGCAAGCATTCGACTGGTAGGTTTGCACTTACCACAACCTTCTTAAGGCCAGTTACCCCTCCCCAGGAGAAGTTAACAACTGCCAGAGTATGGTCTGTTCTGACATTGCTAGCATTGGTCACTTGGTACATTTCACCAAGTATAACTTGCCCAGGTAGCACAAGGTCTTGTGTCACCATTGTGACACTTGCCCCTGTGTCCCTAAATGCCAAAGCCTCTCGTCCATTGATTAAAGGCTGTTGTCTGTACTTGCCCAGATTACTGGGACTCACAGTGGAGGTCACATCCATGCCTCCATCACAGACTAACACAGCCTGAGTCAGTTCCCTGACTAAGTCAGAGCCCAACTCAGTTCCCAGGGTGAACCCTACTAAACCCTTTGCTGGAGCACCTCCACCAACTGTACTAGGGGGAACAGGTGCCTTAGGGGCATTGGTGGGTGCTGGACTGGAGTCTTTGGACTTGGTGCAATCACTGGTCCAGTGGGTCTTTTGCTTACAGACCTTGCACCATGGTTTTCTTTGGCCTTTACCCTTGGTAGACTGGGAATCCCCACCAGAAGAAGATTTTTGGGGGCCTGATGAAGACTTTTGATCTTTACCCTTCTCCCCACCCTTGTCAGAGTTCTTAGCATCTTGCTTCTTGGTTTCCCCACCTTGGTTCTGTACCTTCTGCTTCACCCTGGTTCTGACCCATTTGTCTGCCTTCTTTCCCAATTCTTGGGGAGAGGTCAGATCAGAGTCAACCAGGTACTGATGCAACAGCTGGTTTTGACAGTTATTAAGAATCTGCTCCCTCATTATCAGATTATACAATCCTGAGAAGTCACACACCTTACTGCCCATCAACCAGCCTTCCAGAGCCTTGGCAGAACAATCCACATAGTCTACCCAGTCTTGAGTCTGTGCTTTTTGGGTGTCTCTGAACTTCAACCTGTACTGTTCAGTGGTTAGGCCAAACCCATCAATAAGAGCACTCTTCAAGACCTTGTAATTATCAGCATCCTCCTCTCTAACAGTGAGGAGCTTGTCTCTACCTTTGTCAGCAAAGGAGAGCCACAAGATTGCTGCCCACTGCTCCTGAGGGACCTTCTGTACTTTACAGGCCCTCTCTAAAGCAGTTATCCATTTGTGGATGTCATCCCCACTCTGGTAGGGAGGGACAATCTTGCTCAGGTTCCTATGGTCATAGGACCTTTCCCTATCTCTAGGGACATGGCTGCCAC
This sequence comes from Calotriton arnoldi, assembly GCA_963921515.1. Taxonomy (NCBI): domain Eukaryota; kingdom Metazoa; phylum Chordata; class Amphibia; order Caudata; family Salamandridae; genus Calotriton; species Calotriton arnoldi. Next base: position 19,437 of record CAWUFW010025032.1, on the reverse strand, counting down.
CATGGGACTCTAGTCCCAACTTTCTTCTCTCTTTAAGGAGATCTAGGGATTCTCTATCTAAAGCCAATTGCTTCTTCCTGATCTCCAGTTGAGTTTCCTCATACTGGACCAGTCTCTTTCTTCTCTCATGAGAGGATTCCCTCCTGTGAGAAGAAACAGAGCTCCCTATTGAGGTGCCAGAGTGGTTAGACTCCTGAGAAGGAGACCTAGACTTTCTGAGCACACTCATAATCCTTCCTGGGGGGACAAAGGTGTGGTTCTCAAGATCCTCATCTTCATCTTCCCCAGAAGGGATTGGGTTTTCCAGGTCAGGGTCATTGTCACCCTCCTGGTCAGTTTCAGAGGGGGGCTGGGGGTAGTAGTACCCCTGGCCCCTTCCTCATCTGCTGGCCCACCCTCTGCTCCTACCCCTTCAGTCTCTGAAGACTTACTAAGATCATAAGCCACCAACAACTCCTGGAGGTGTTGGGTGGTGGGACTTTGGCCTGTCCTTAATTTCCTCACGTTACACAAAGCTCTCAGTTCCAAGAATGGGAGTGTGTCATACTTGGAGGGGGAAGCTCAATGGCTTCCTGCAGGGCATCTCTAGATCCTGCTTTTAAAGACATTACTAGTGTGGTGTGGTGTATGCACTACCTACTCTAGTGTGGCCTACTAAACTCTCTTGAGTTGTAGAAAGGGTTGTGCTATCCCTTAACACACAACTCTAAGTTCAGTAGAACTTACTGATATTCTAAGCTTAAATTATATGTACCTTAGGTACCTTTAGTGGTTTTCAGTTGATCAATTCAATTGAGATTATCTGGTAAAACAATAGCAAGCTGGAATCCCACACGCTGCACACCAATGTGAGAAGTTGGCCTGGCATATGCTGTCCACTAATTATAGTGGGCACCTTGCACCAGTCCAAATCGACTCTTATGGTAGGTAGGTTAAAGACAACCTTATTGAAAGCTATCCTAGTGGTAGCTGTGGAGAGCAGCCTTCAGGCTAAGTCTTGAAGGAATGTAAAGCAGCTTGTTTTACCAGTCTATAATCTCTTGAGTGACCAAATGAAAGAGCACCACACCAGGTATATATTCAAAATATATGTATTTATTACTAAACACACCCCTCTAGTCTCTTTATGAGGCTAGAGTTCGAAGTACATAGGTTATAAGATCTTAAATCACAGTAATAGCACAAATACACGTTTGGGCCCTAGGGGCGTACCAAACCATATACCAATAAAGTGGTATGCGAACCACGACTGAACTAGACACTAGGCCTAGAGCCTCTAGAAGTGCTTGGACCACAAGGAACCACCCAAGGTAGTGACACAGGGGACCCACGGGAGACGCGTGCAGTGTAAATACACAACCGCGATACGCCGTTAACTTCTATGGAGAAAGTCGGGATCGGGAAAATAGAGGAAAGGGACACTTAGAAGAGGACTAGGACAAAACCCTTTGAGATCTAGGACTTTGAAGAGTCTCTACCCACGGGAGCACCGGAGTACTCGTGTTACCTCACCCAGGGAAGCCGGGTGCATAGGTGCCTTTCGGGGTCGGGTTTCGTCGTCGGTTCTTATGGCGATCTGCTGCAAAGTGCTGCTGGCGACCAGGAGAAAAGTGTCCGGGTGGATCCAAGAGTGGATCGGAGTTCTGAAGAACCTGAAAGCAGAGGGGACAGAGTCTGGGTCACTAGCCAGTGACCAGGGAGGCGATGGACAGATGCCCACCGATGCCGAGTGCTTCAGATTCGATGACGGTCGTCTTGACTCTTCAGCCACGAGGTCCAGGAGGCGTTGTCGGCGACCAGGAGCAGGATTCGGGCTGTTGCTCGATGTCTGTCGAGTGCAGAGGTGTCGGCGACCAGATTGGACCCAACAAGCCTTGGCAACGGCAAGTCTCGAGTAAGATGTAGATCGTCGATGATGCAGACCAGCAAGGTCTGGGGAACTCACCCAGCAAGGGTAAGTGAGGGCAGGCCTGGAGCAACCAGACTGCCAAGTAAAGAAAAGATTGGCCTTCGGGAAGGGCTACTAGCCAACGGGCTAGCGACCGCGAAGGAGCCTCGTGACGCCGCACGTGGAGCTGGCTTACAGGACACTCGTGGAGTGGGGGCCAGTGATCTTCGGTGCAGGTGGTGCTGGAGGCTAGGGCTACTCGGAGCCCAAAGCACGACTTCTTGGGAGACCCAGAAGATGGTGCACTTGCAAATGTGCTCGGTGTCCAGGGGTCACGGTCTCACGTTACCCACGATAGCCACGGGCCTCAGCTTTGCTGGGGACTCAGGGTAGCCTCGGGAAGTCTGAGAATCCACCTCTGGTGATGCGATGACTTCGGCGTCCGACGGGAGCTTCAGTGATGCGAACCGGACAGATGCTTCTTTGGTGCCTGCCAAGCAGGGGAGTCACTCCTTGACCCCAAGGGAGATTCTTCAGTCCTCTAATCGTGAGTAGAGCGTCGAAGGTCCAGGATTCTGTTTCAGAGTTTCGTCCAGGTATAATCTAAAGTCCTAGGGACTGGGTTCCTACCTTTATTCTAAAAATAGGGGATGGACTACTCTGTGGCCCCACCTATGGGTGGGTCAGGGCAGAGGGGTGGCTACACCCTTTCCCTTTGTCCAGTTCGCGCCAAAGCAGGGGCTGCAAGCCCCTGATCCGGTTTGAACTGGGGTATGCACAGGGACACCAAATGTGCCCCCAGTGCAGGACTTCAAAGCACCCGAAAGTGCTCCCGCCCAGCCCCAATACACATTGTCCTGTCTGGGGAGGTGGTCACACCTCCCTGGGACAGGAAACCTATTGTCCAGGCCTCCCCTGCCGGAGTTTCGTCCAGCAGCAGGAGGCCAGACTCGTGTCTGTGGCAGCAGCATCCATTTTGTGATGCCAGGCTCTGGAAAGAAGTTACCGGACTCGTCAGAGTTAACATGCCTTTCCCTCTAGAAGGGTGGAATGCTACCCCCGCCGCCAGGATTGGCGGGGGGTAGTATTCCAAGATGTTTGACACCAAACACGACATGTTTAGGTGCAGCCATTCCATAGTTAGCATTTTACCGCGAGGATATAATGCGTTTAAGAGTATATGGTCAGGCTGCACTACAAACAGCATCAGAGATGGTCTCCGAACGCTGCAGAGGGGCCCTGCTCATGCAGGGGCACCCTCTCACATAGGAACCATGCACTCTGCCTTTAGGATTGATAAGGCCTGCCTTAGGAGTGACTTATAGGTTTATATGTGTGTATGCATTTAGTGATATAGGTAACCTATACCACTGCAAGGGGTGCATGCACCACCTTACCCAGGCTGCAGTAGCAGACCTGTGGTGCCAGTTTGGATGGCCTACCAGGGGTGGCATAATACATGCTGCAGCCCCTGGCAGGCCTCTGAGGTGCCTATGCCCTTGGTACATAGTATACCATATACTAGGGACTTACAAGGGCACTCCAGATCCCAATCAGTGAGGTGCCTAAGGCACATGGAGACCCTTTTAAAGAGGAAACAGCTAGGCTGGGGTTCTGAATAGCAGGGCCCCAGCCAGACTAATGTCGAAAACCAGTGAAGTATCAGCAAAAAGTGGGGGTACCCCTGTGAAGCAGATCCTACTCTCCTACAAATAGGTCAGACAGGGCTTCTCCGAAACAGATCTTTTAGGAGTGTTTCCAGATAGGTCTCCATTTTATCAATGGTGGTGGATTCCGGGAGGCCAATGATGCGTATATTGTTCTGGCGGGAACGAGATTCCAAGTCTTCATTTTTAGCCCGGATAATTTCTAGCACCTTGTTCAATTTAAGGAGTTGCTGCTTGTCTGCCGCCTCAGCATCATCCAGATCTGAGACCCTTGCTTCCAGGTGTGTGATGCAAGTATCGTGCGAATTCACGCGTTGGTTGACTTGGTCCAGGCGTGAGGTGAGGTTATCGATCTTTGCATCGATTGTCTTCAAGCTTGATTTCACCACAAGGAGCAAGGAGCGGATGCCATCTTCTTGGGACTCTGTGGGCTCCGTCTGTGTGGCGCACTCCCCAGCATCTTGGGACGGTTCCTCTGGCCTTCCAGCCCTGCGCCCCTCAAATGTAAGCCTGGTTTGTTTCGCATCGGCCTTCCCCATGGTAAATTATTGGCTTAAGGGCCAGGGGGAGCAGTGACAGCGTCATCGAGGAGTAGGAGCCTTTTACGTCTGAGCAGCGTGGTGAGCGCGTGAGGGCAGCAGGCAAGGGCCCAATTAGTCGAGCCGAGATCAGGCGAGGGAGCAGAGGCGGTATATAGGTGTGTGTCCTGGAGTCAGGCAGGTGGGGAAGGCAATTAGCGTAGGCTTGATGTCGAGGAGGTAAGCGGTGACCGCCCTGACGCAGATCCTCTTTTCTGCAGGGGCTGGTGGACAGGCCCTGAAGGCCGCAGTGAGCGCGGGGGTCCTCCCGCAGAGTTAATAGTGGTGCAACCCAGTTGGATTAGGGCGTGGTGTAAAATGTCCCAGCGGGGCCACGGCAGCGCCCCAGGCAGCCCAACTCAGGGAGAAGCGCGCCGGTGGATGAGCACCGAGAAGGAGTGAAAGGGAAGCCTCCCGAGGGGTCCAATAAGCAGATCTGTTGGGTAGTGCACGCAGTCCTCCTCGATTAGCCGCCCGCAGGGGTACCGGCAGGATTCAGAGAGGCAGTCAGGGTATGTGGAAGCAGTGCCAGCATGCGTACCTCCCGCCACCTCAACTCCTTACCGGGCGTGATGTTGAGGCGTCGGGGCCGGCCAGGATATTCAGCGGTAAGGCTAGGACCCAGCAGCTGGAACGCGCACTCCGTGCCGGAGCCCAGCGCAGTGCAGGCCCAGGACCCAGCCAGATCCCCAAGCGGCAACGCAGCAGTCACCCCCACGGCCGAGCCGGGCCGTCACCTCAGGGGAGAACCAGCAGGGATCGGAGCCCAGCCGCGCCACACCAATGGCAGGAGCGTAGGCCGTGCGGCTCAGGCAGGCCGCTGCACGGTCTCAGGCAAGATGGCGGACCCCGGATATCTATGAGCGGGGGTTATGGCGTCGTCAGCCGTCCATTTTGTGAAATGGGCCAGGCAGGTGATGTCTGAAGTGTTGCGGATGCGCAGCTCAGTACCGTTCTGGGTCGATCACGCTCATGCCAGCAGGATGTTGCAGGATCTTTTGCACGGCCGGCGGAGCTCACCTAAGGCGCAGCCATTTTGCCACTGGCAAAACCACGCCCCCGCCAATACCATGCATTTAAGGTAAGTTGGTAGCGTGGGGGGGTCTCCCCCCACAAATACATTGTTTTTAAATCTAAAAACAATGCGTGGTATTGACATGTGTTGTAAATGCATATTCGCTGTAAAAACATGCGTGCAAAAAAATACGTGGCAAAGGCACATGATGTATTTACATGCGTTGTACCGTTGTACAACCCCTTCGGGAAACAGCCTTTACAATGACGTTTTTACCTCGTTGTGCCTTTGCCACGCATTTTGTAGCACACATTTTTACAGCGAATATGCATTTACAACGCATGCCAATACCACACATTTAAGGTAAGTTGGGTGTGTGGGGGGTCTCCCCCCACAAATACATTGTTTTTAAATGTAAAACAATGCGTGGTATTGGCATGCGTTGTAAATGCATATTTACGGTAAAACATGCGTGCAAAAAAATGTGTGGAAAGGCACACAATGTATTTACATGCGTTGTACCGTCATACAACCCAATTCTTCTTCAATATTCAAACCTAATGGTTCTTTACTATACATCTCAAGTAAGTATCTTGATTCGAGCCTTCTTAGCTTTTTTTCTCTGCCTCCCCCTCTCAGTTTTCTGGGCACACAGTCTAAAACTCTGTATGAAAGCAGTTTGTGATCCACTCCATGTGCCTGTTGGAAATGACGAGCTACTGGGTAGTTAACATCTGTGTTTTTGATAGCCCGTAGATAGGGAAGGATATGCTTAAGTAATTTTAGGATTGTACTTCCTATGTACCATTTAGGGCATGGGCAAGATAATGCATATACTGCATAATCAGTCTTATATGTCAATGACTTCCTTATCTTCATTACCTTGCAAAAGGAGTGTGCAATTCTGTGATATTTTTACCATTAATGCAAGCTTTGCACTTCGAACACTTTTTAAAACCTGGGCTTGGTTTAAGCCAGTTCATACAACCCTGATGAGGTCATTGGAGGGGGAGTGTTTAACTCTGATATGTTTCTGTGATCTGAACACTAACAAATTCCAGTATTTAATGGAACTCAATCCCTTTATGCTTCTCACAAGTAATACTCACTGCCTGTTGAGTGGCGACTGCAACATGGTTAGGGATGATGTGAGGGACAGACCAACTCCACCCCTCAGAGCAGTGGTATATAGGGCACACAAACAACACTTATCTGAGTGGATAGTGCAATGGGGACTAACAGAATGTATGGACGGGCGAGCACCTAGGCTCCTCAGAGTTCTCCTTTTATTTGCCCATACATTAAGTACACACAAGACTGGAAATGATGCTGGTCAGGCTGGGGGGCATTTGGGAGGCACAACATTTGGAGTATTTGTTTCATATATTTTTGTCTGATAACCCTCTATTGCTAACAGTGAGTCTGATTAAGACCAAACTAAAGGTGCCTACTTGGAGACAGTGTGAAGGCTCTAATGGATATGGTCTTTCAGCAGAAATGAGTACGCATAATGATCACAATTTTAAGGAAAAAGAGGGGTCACTTGAGGACACAAATGTAGTTTGGGAGGCCTTCCAGGTGGTGATCTTGGGTGCCTGCCTCAGTGGAGTCTATTCTAAGATGCATTTAGCTCTCCAGCTTGCCAATGGGGATAGGGCAGGACAGGTGTTGGCCTAGCTGTTGCGCGAATATACTGACAGGAAACTGATAAGTACTATTAGAACAGAGGAAGGAAAAATAGTCTTTATGCAACATGCAGTAAACACCACATTCATTACATATTATGAATCATCATACTCTGCCCCACCAGGTATTGTTTGCAAGCCCATCCAATCGTACCAACTGTGCATACCCATGACCACACTAAACACTGAGCAGAAACAAGCCCTAGATGAACCGCTCGCTATGAGCAAGATTGGCCAGCTATAGTCTCGTTAGGGAAAGGCAAAAGACCGGGAACGGATGGGCTGCCCATGCATTTTTATGCAACTTGTAGGAGTCAGCTGGTGGCCAAGTTATGCTTTATAATGAATCAGCTACTAGGGGGCTGCTCGCGGAGACCACTAGGTCTGCAACTATATTGGTACTTCCAAAAAAAGGTCGGGATCCCGATGATAATTGCTCTTATAGGCCAGTGTCCCTCCATAACACCAAGTATAAGGTCTTACGGAAGGTGCTGGCCAGAAGACTTGCTTCTTTTGCGCGTGGGATGGTACACCCAGATCAGAACAGATTTATCCTGGGCAAAACAACTTAGGTAGACCGCTTCATGTCATAAATAAAGCCCAGAGAAGTTCAATGTCACCTATGGTGACGTCATTGGACATTATGAAACACTCTAACCTGACTGATCTTTCTTGTTTTAGGTCCTCACACGGATGGAGATGAGGGAGGGCTTCATGAAATGGGTGTGTCTGCTTTATAAACATCACATTTGCAAGTGTGAGGCCTGGGAAGGTGTTCTCAAATCTGTGAAATATACAAAGTGCAAGGTTGGACTGGTACAGAAAATGGGCCCGGGCACCAAAATAGAATCGGCCCACATTAGTGAATAGTGGCACATGTTTGCAAGTTAGCGCAGTTTTGAACTTATAAGGACACGCTCTATAAGTGTTTTGCAAGGTATGGGAGATTGCATGGATTTGAACTTGCTGCAGACAATTTTCGCTTTAATATCAGGGAAATCAACAGTAAACACTGGCCCAGCAGACCATAAAACAGGCCCACAGACAGCCAACTAATCCAGCCAACACAATGAACTGTGAGACCAGCCCTTTGGGCACTGCCTGGTTGTCCTAAAAGCGCATCCGACCCTGACACAGAGGTACTCATAAGGGGTGCCCACTCTCGCCATTACTGTTCTCCCTGGCCACTGAGACATTGGCTTGTCTGTTTCGGGAAAGAGGGGTAGACTGGGGCATCAAGCTGGAACATGCTTTACATGTAATCTCACAATATGTTGATGACACTCTATTGTACTTGGCAGATCTAATATCATGTTTACCTGTTATTTTAATGCTTCTGGTGACTTTTGGACATATGTTGGGCTTAAGAACTAATTGAGACAAGTCCTGTCTCTTCCCGATACATGCAACTGCATCAGATTCCAGACTGATGGTGGTGGACACAGTCCTGGCATGGTCGCTCGAAATGTAGAAATATTTCGGGGTGTGGGAGTATAAATCAGATGAGCAACAGGTTCAGGGAAACATTGAAAGAGCAGTGACTGACATAAGATCCCTTTTGTCTCCGCTGGACAGAGTAGCCATTGTGAAAATAATAATCCTTCTGAGGTTCTGGTATTTCTATTTGGCCCTCCCTTAATGCCTGAAATGATTATTTTTCAAATAACTTATTGATTGGGGCCCTTCTGGATTGTGGTCTGACTACGAGACCTCAGTCTCTGGTTGTCAGGGCGGCCAGATATTGCTAGCAAAATATGTGTGCATATTTAAGAGTGCTGTACCTTATTCGTCTGAACTTCCCTTTTGGTGCCTACCAGATTCAAGGCATTGTTAGGCCTTATAGATGGTAAGATTTGTACGGAAGCTGAGATACCATGGTAGGCGCCCTGTATGTGAATGGAACATACATGACATTTGAAGACATGCTTGCAGTGGCGCGGTGCATGCTAGCAAATTTATGGCTCATGCGACTGTAGTGGCAGCAGCAAAGGCAACCTTTCAAGAGTCACTGAATGAGCCACCCACTTCTCACACTCTAACAAACATCCTCACATTGAGGAATTGCACACATGTTGTTACTCTCTTGCAAGGTTCAATGTCCCTCACTATCTGTACTAAAAAACACAAACCATGCAGTCTTGGGAGAAGGTGACAGGAGGATGAATACTTGAGGATACATGGGAGAAGATACTAGAATACACCAAGTCATTTACCAGGAATGCTGGATTTCAATTCACCCATCTTGACTACATCTATCAGACATATCTGTCCCCTATCTGTTAGCCAAAATGGAATGGGGAGCAAGCAACGGGTGCCCCAGATGCCAACATACTAAAGCTAATTTTTAGGTCTCGGCTAGACAGGGCATGCGCTGTCTCAGAGAGACATGTTTTCAGTCTGTGGGCTTCAGCCCGCCAATAGGCTTACCATTTGCTTACTCTATCATCGCTCTCATATCCTTTGTCCTCATTTGTCCATGGCATGCATACATCATGCCTCTTTTTATGTTTAGCCCTCCCCTGAGCATGGACCAAGTACTTTTGTCCATCCACTGCTCCTGTTTTATGAGCTACTTTTTTCTTTGTGTTTCAGCACTCCACATGAGTGCTAATGTTTTCACTCGCACTATCCTCCGTCTCCTGTTGTCTCTTTCCCCCTCCCACCCGCCCCATCCCAACCTCAGCCAGATTGCCCTCACATCAGAATACTGCTTTATTTATTTCACTCATTAACTTATAATGTTCCACTGTCCCCATATGTGCAGGGTTTTCACACCCTTAAACAGAGCACCCCCATTAATGCATGTATGCGGTGTGACCGTTCCCATATGGACAATTTTTCAAGGCCGTTAAACAGAGCACCCCCATTAATGCATATATGCAGTTTTGATATGTTCCTCCATATCGCCATGCTACACCCAACACCCTTAATCAAGATCTGTACCCCCATTAATTCACATAGACGGTTTGATGTGGTACACTGTTCCCCATATGGAGAGGGCTTTCACACTCTTAAACAGAACACCCCCTTAATGCATGCTGGAGGGGTGATGTGTACTGTTAGAACTGGGGGTCTCTAGTTGGCAGAGGTAGGTACCTTTGTCCAAATAGAGACCCTTGCTTCTAGTCAGGGTAAGGGGGATACACTACTAAAATAACCCCTGCTCACCCCCTTGGTAGCTTGGCACGAGCAGGCAGGCTTATCTCAGAGGCAGTGTGTAAAGCATTTGTGAACACATACAGTGTGAGAAGTTGGCCTGGCATATGCTGTCCACTAATTATAGTGGGCACCTTGCACCAGTCCAAACAACCCCTTATTGGAGATAGGTTAAAGACAACCTTATTGAAAGCTATCCTAGTGGTAGCTATGGAGAGCAGCCTTCAGGCTAAGTCTTGAAGGAATGTAAAGCAGCTTGTTTTACCAGTCTATAATCTCTTGAGTGACCAAATGAAAGAGCACCACACCAGGTATATATTCAAAATATATGTATTTATTGCTAAACACACCCCTCTAGTCTCTTTATGAGGCTAGAGTTCGAAGTACATAAGTTATAAGTTATCAAATCACAGTAATAGCACAAATACACGTTTGGGCCCTAGGGGCGTACCAAACCATATACCAATAAAGTGGTATGCGAACCACGACTGAACTAGACACTAGGCCTAGAGCCTCTAGAAGTGCTTGGACCACAAGGAACCACCCAAGGTAGTGACACAGGGGACCCACGGGAGACGCGTGCAGTGTAAATACACAACCGCGATACGCCGTTAACTTCTATGGAGAAAGTCGGGATCGGGAAAATAGAGGAAAGGGACACTTAAAAGAGGACTAGGACAAAACCCTTTGAGATCTAGGACTTTGAAGAGTCTCTACCCACGGGAGCACCGGAGTACTCGTGTTACCTCACCCAGGGAAGCCGGGTGCATAGGTGCCTTTCGGGGTCGGGTTTCGTCGTCGATTCGAATGGCGATCTGCTGCAAAGTGCTGCTGGCGGCCAAGAGAAAAGTGTCCGGGTGGATCCAAGAGTGGATCGGAGTTCTGGTGAACCTGAAAGCAGAGGGGACAGAGTCTGGGTCACTAGCCAGTGACCAGGAAGGCGATGGACAGATGCCCACCGATGTCGAGTGCTTCAGGTGCGTTGACAGTCGTCTTGACTCTTCAGCCACGAGGTCCGGGAGGCGTTGTCGGCGACCAGGAGCAGGATTTGGGCTGGTACACGATGTCTGTCGAGTGCTGAGGTGTCGGCGACCAGATTGGACCCAACAAGCCTTGGCAACGGCAAGTCTCGATTAAGATGTAGATCGTCGATGGTGCAGACCAGCAAGGTCTGTGGAACTCACCCAGCGAGGGTAAGTGAGGGCAGGCCTGGAGCAACCAGGATGCCAAGTTAGGAAAAGATTGGCCTTCGTTAAGGGCTACTAGCCAACGGGCTAGCGACCGCGAAGGAGCCTCGTGACGCCGCACGTGGAGCTGGCTTACAGGACACTCGTGGAGTGGGGGCCAGTGATCTTCGGTGCAGGTGGTGCTGGAGGCTAGGGATACTCGGAGCCCAAAGCACGACTTCTTGGGAGACCCAGAAGAGGATGCACTTGCAAATGTGCTCGGTGTCCAGGGGTCACGGTCTCAAGTCACCCACGATAGCCACGGGCCTCAGCTTTGCTGGGGACTCAGGGTAGCCTCGGGGAAGTCTGAGAATCCACCTCTGGTGATGCGATGACTTCGGCGTCCGACGGGAGCTTCAGAAATGCGAACCGGACAGATGCTTCTTTGGTGCCTGCCAAGCAGGGGAGTCACTCCTTGACCCCAAGGGAGATTCTTCAGTCCTCTAATCTTGTCGTAGAGCGTCGAAGGTCCAGGATTCAGTTTCAGAGTTTCGTCCAGGTATAATCTAAAGTCCTAAGGACTGGGTTCCTACCTTTATTCTAAAAATAGGGGTTGGACTACTCTGTGGCCCCACCTATGGGTGGGTCAGGGCAGAGGGGTGGCTACACCCCTTTCCCTTTGTCCAGTTCGCGCCAAAGCAGGGGCTGCAAGCCCCTGATCCGGTTTGAACTGGGGTATGCACAGGGACACCAAATGTGCCCCCAGTGCAGGACTTCAAAGCACACAGATGGTGCTCCCGCCCAGCCCCAATACACATTATCCTGTCTGGGGAGGTGGTCACACCTCCCTGGGACAGGAAACCTATTGTCCAGGCCTCCCCTGCCGGAGTTTCGTCCAGCAGCAGGAGGCCAGACTCGTGTCTGTGGCAGCAGCATCCATTTTGTGATGCCAGGGCTTTGGAGAGAAGTTACCGGGTTAGTCAGGGTTAACATGTCTTTCCCTCTAGAAGGGTGGAATGCTACCCCCGCCGCCAGAATTGGCGGGAGGGTAGTATTCCAAGATGTTTGACACCAAACACGACATGTTTAGGTGCAGCCATTCCAAAGTTAGCATTTTACCGCGAGGATATAATGCGCTTAAGAGTATATGGTCAGGCTGCACTACAAACAGCATCAGAGATGGTCTCCGAATGCTGCAGAGGGGCCCTGCTCATGCAGGGGCACCCTCTCACATAGGAACCACGCACTCTGCCTTTAGGATTGATAAGGCCTGCCTTAGGAGTGACTTATAGGTTTATATGTGTGTATGTATTTCGTGATATAGGTAACCTATATCACAGTAAGGGGTGCATGCACCACCTTACCCAGGCTGCAGTAGCAGACCTGTGGTGTCAGTTTGGATGGCCTTCCAGGGGTGGCATAATACATGCTGCAGCCCCTGGCAGGCCTCTGAGGTACCTATGCCCTTGGTACATAGTATACCATATACTAGGGACTTATAAGGGCACTCCAGATTCCAATCAGTGATGTGCCTAAGGCACATGGAAACCATTTTAGAGAGGAAGCAGCTAGGCTGGGGTTCTGATTAGCAGGGCCCCAGCCAGACTAATGTCGAAAAACAGTGAAGCATCAGCAAAAAGTGGGGGTACCCATGTGAAGCAGATCCTACTCTCCTACACAACCCCCCCCAAACGTAGGGACATTAAACTAACCTTGCCCAGTTAAGTCTTCATGTTCTAAGTGGAAATACCTAGAGAGTCCATCTGCATTCGCATGGTTACTCCCAGGCCTATGTTCCACTGTAAAGTCCATCCCCTGTAGGGAAATGGACCACCTAAGCAGTTTGGGGTTTTCACCCTTCATTTGTTTTAGCCATAAGAGGGGCTTATGGTCTGTCTGAACCAGGAAGTGTGTACCAAACAAGTATGGCCTCAACTTCTTCAGAGCCCAGACCACAGCAAAGGCCTCCTCTCTATGGCTGACCAACGTTTCTCTCTAGGGGTCAGCCTTCTGCTAATGAAAGCTACTGGCTGATCCTGACCTTCTTCATTCAATTGTGACAGTACAGCCCCTACCCCCAATTCAGATGCATCAGTTTGAACAATGAACTTCTTGGAGTAATCAGGACTCTGCAGAATTGGAGCAGTGCACATGGCCTGCTTGAGGTCATCAAATGCCTTTTGACAGCTAGCTGTCCACTGAACCTTTTTGGGCATTTTCTTAGAAGTTAAGTCATTCAGGGGTGTCACTATTGATCCATACCCCTTGACAAATCTCCTATAGTACCCAGTCAGGCCTAAGAAGGCTCTCACCTGAGTCTGGGTAGTGGGAGCAGTCCAGTCCATGATGGTCTGGATCTTGCTCTGCAAAGGTTGAACCTGGCCTCCACCCACAAGGTGGCCCAGGTACACAACCTGACTCTGCCCTATCTGGCACTTAGTGGCCTTGATAGTCAGGCCTGCCTTTTGCAGGGCCTGTAAAACATTCCTGAGGTGGACCAGGTGATCCTCCCAGGTGGAGCTAAAGACAGCAATATCATCTAGATAAGCTGCACTATAGGCTTCCAGTCCTGTGAGAACTGTATTCACCAACCTCTGGAAAGTGGCAGGTGCATTCTTCAGACCAAAGGGCATTACCACAAATTGATAATGTCCACTAGGGGTTGAGAATGCTGTTTTGGGCTTTGCAGTATCAGCTAGTCTGATCTGCCAGTAGCCAGCTGTTAGGTCAAATGTGCTGAGATATTTGGCAGAGGCCAAAGTATCTATGAGTTCATCTGCCCTGGGTATTGGATGGGCATCAGTCCTAGTGACTGCATTGAGACCCCTGTAGTCTACACAAAACCTCATCTCTCTTTTTCCACCACTGGTGTGAGGTTTCGGTACAAGGACTACTGGACTAGCCCAAGGGCTATCTGAGGGTTCAATTACTCCCAATTCCAACATTTTCTGGACTTCAGTCCTGATACAGTCCCTGACATGGTCAGGTTGCCTATAAATCTTGTTTTTAATAGGCAGACTGTCCCCAGTGTCCACTTCATGAGTGCACCAGGTGGTCTGACTGGGTGTCAGTGAAAACATATGTCTAAACTGATTGAGGACTTGCCTGCAATCAACTTGTTGCTGGGTAGTGAGGCTGCCTGCCAAGGCTACACCATCAACTGACCCATCGTCAGGGTTCTGTGAGAGCAGGTCAGGGAGTGGGTCACTCTCTTCCTCCTGCCCTTCATCAGTAGCCATGAGCAAGCCCATGTCTGCCCTGTCTACATATGGTTTTAACCTGTTGACATGGAGAACCCTGTGGGGACTCCTGGGTGTTCCTAGGTCCACTAAATAAGTGACCTCACCCTTCTGCTCAACAATAGTGTGGGGTCCACTCCATTTATCTTGGAGAGCTGCTGGGGCCACTGGCTCCAACACCCACACCTTCTGTCCTGGCTGGTAAACAGTCAGAACAGCTCTTTGGTCATGCCAGGCCTTCTGAAGTTCCTGGCTAGCCTCAAGGTTTTTGGTTGCCTTTTTCATGTACTCAGCCATCCTGGAGCGGAGACCAAGTACATAGTCCACTATATCTTGCTTTGGGGGCTTGAGAGGTAACTCCCATCCTTCCTTCACCAAGCACAGTGGACCCCTCACAGGGTGGCCAAACAGAAGTTCAAAAGGGCTGTAACCAACCCCCTTCTGAGGCACCTCCCTATATGCGAATAAAAGGCAGGGCAAGAGTATGTCCCATCTACGCCTAAGCTTTTCTGGGAGCCCTTTAATCATGCCCTTCAAGGTTTTGTTGAATCTCTCAACTAAACCATTGCATTGTGGGTGATAGGGTGTGGTGAACTTATAAGTCACTCCACACTCCTTCCACATTGCTTTTAAGTACCCAGACATGAAGTTAGCACCCCTGTCTGATACTACCTCCTTAGGAAAGCCCACTCTTGAGAAGATTCCCAGGAGGGCCCTTGCCACCACAGGTGCTGTAGTGGTCCTGAGGGGAATAGCTTCTGGGTACCTGGTGGCATGATCCACTACCACCAGGATAAACCTGTGCCCAGAGGCTGTTTGGGGATCCATGGGACCAACAATGTCAATCCCTACCCTTTCAAAGGGCACCCCCACCACAGGTAGTGGTATCAGGGGGCCTTTGTAGTGCCACCTGCTTTGCCACTGGCTTGGCAGGTTACACAGGAGCGACAAAACTCCTTACTGTCTTCAGACATGTGGGGCCAGTGAAAGTGAGGGACAATTCTGTCCCAAGTCTTGTTCTGGCCCAGGTGACCTGCTAAGGGAATATCATGGGCTAGGGTCAATAGGAAGCCCCTGAACTTCAAAGGTATTACCAACCTCCTGGTAGCACCAGGCTTGGGGTCTCTACTCTCTGAGTACAGGAGTCCATCATCCCAATACACTGTATGGGGACCACTAGCTTTCCCAGCAGCCTCAGCAGCAGCTTGCTGTCTGAGGGGTTCAAGGGAGGGGCAGCTCTGCTGCTCCTGGCTCAGATCTGCCCTAGAAGGTCCCCCTGTCCCCAAGAACTCAACCTGGTCAGGTTCCAGTTCCTCTGGGACAGTTCCTTCTTCAGGGCTGAGATCATCCCCTCAAGGGACTGATCTTCCTCCTGAGCCAAGGGGGAAGGCACTGCCTTAACCCTACTACTCCTCCTCTTGGAAGGCACTTGGTCCATTCTTCCAGAATCCAAGGCCTGTTCAGTGTTAGACATTTTGGCTTGTGACCTGGTCACAGCAAACACATCAGCAGGGATCCCCAGCATTTCTGCATGGGTCCTGAGCTCCACTTCTGCCCAAGCAGAAGTCTCTAAGTCATTGCCAAGCAAGCATTCGACTGGTAGGTTTGCACTTACCACAACCTTCTTAAGGCCAGTTACCCCTCCCCAGGAGAAGTTAACAACTGCCAGAGTATGGTCTGTTCTGACATTGCTAGCATTGGTCACTTGGTACATCTCACCAAGTATAACTTGCCCAGGATTCACAAGGTCTTGTGTCACCATTGTGACACTTGCCCCTGTGTCCCTAAATGCCAAAGCCTCACGTCCATTGATTAAAGGCTGTTGTCTGTACTTGCCCAGATTACTGGGACTCATAGAGGAGGGCACATCCATGCCTCCATCACAGACTAACACAGCCTGAGTCAGTTCTCTGACTAAGTCAGAGCCCAACTCAGTTCCCAGGGTGAACCCTACTAAACCCTTTGCTGGAGCACTTCCACCAACTGTACTAGGGGGAACAGGTGCCTTAGGGGCATTGGTGGGTGCTGGACTGGAGTCTTTGGACTTGGTGCAATCACTGGTCCAGTGGGTCTTTTGCTTACAGACCTTGCACCATGGTTTTCTTTGGCCTTTACCTTTGGTAGACTGGGAATCCCCACCAGAAGAAGATTTTTGGGGGCCTGATGAAGACTTTTGATCTTTACCCTTCTCCCCACCCTTTTCAGAGTTCTTAGTATCTTGCTTCTTGGTTTCCCCACCTTGGTTCTGTACCTTCTGCTTCACCCTGGTTCTGACCCATTTGTCTGCCTTCTTTCCCAATTCTTGGGGAGAGGTCAGATCAGAGTCTACCAGGTATTGATGCAACAGCTGATTTTGACAGTTATTAAGAATCTGCTCCCTCATTATCAGATTGTACAATCCTGAGAAGTCACACACCTTACTGCCCATCAACCAGCCTTCCAGAGCCTTGGCAGAACAATCCACATAGTCTACCCAGTCTTGAGTCTGTGCTTTTTGGGTGTCTCTGAACTTCAACCTGTACTGTTCAGTGGTTAGGCCAAACCCATCAATAAGAGCACTCTTCAAGACCTTGTAATTGTCAGCATCCTCCTCTCTAACAGTGAGGAGCTTATCTCTACCTTTGTCAGCAAAGGAGAGCCACAAGATTGCTGCCCACTGCTCCTGAGGGACCTTCTGTACTTTACAGGCCCTCTCTAATGCAGTTATCCATTTGTGGATATCATCCCCACTCTGGTAGGGAGGGACAATCTTGCTCAAGTTCCTATGGTCATAGGACCTTTCCCTATCTCTAGGGACATGGCTGCCACCATGGGACTCTAGTCCCAACTTTCTTTTCTCTCTAAGGAGATCTAGGGACTCCCTGTCTAAGGCTACTTGCTTCCTTCTGAGTTCAAGCTGAGCTTCCTCATATTGAATCAGCCTCTTTCTTCTCTCATGAGAGGATTCCCTCCTATGAGATGAGACAGAGCTCCCTATTGAGGTGCCAGAGTGGTTAGACTCCTGAGAAGAAGATCTAGACCTTCTGGGCACACTCACAATCCTTCCTGGGGGACAAAGGGAGCATCATTCTGATCCTCCTCTTCCTCTTCCTCAGGAGGGGTTGGATTATCCAGGTCAGGGCCATTGTCGCCCTCCTGGCCAGTTTCAGAGGGGGGGCTGGGGGTACTGGTACCCCTGGCCTCCTCCTCTTCTCCTGCCCCACCCTCAGCTCCTACCCCTTCAGTCCCTACAGGCTTACTAAGGTCATAAGCCACCAACAACTCCTTGAGGTGTTGGGTGGTGGGGCTTTGGCCTGTCCTTAGTTTTCTCAAGTTACATAAAGCTCTCAATTCCAAGAATGGGAGTGTATCATACTTGGAGGGTGGAAGCTCAATGGCTTCCTGCAAGGATTCTTTGGATCCTGCCCTTAAAGACATTACTAGTGTGGTGTGGTGTATGCACTACCTACTCTAGTGTGGCCTACTAAACTCTCTTGAGTTGTAGAAAGGGTTGTGCTATCCCTTAACACACAACTCTAAGTTCAGTAGAACTTACTGTTATTCTAAGCTTAAATTATATGTACCTTAGGTACCTTTAGTGGTTTTCAGTTGATCAATTCAATTGAGATTATCTGGTAAAACAATAGCAAGCTGGAATCCCACACGCTGCACACCAATGTGAGAAGTTGGCCTGGCATATGCTGTCCACTAATTATAGTGGGCACCTTGCACCAGTCCAAACAACCCCTTATTGGAGATAGGTTAAAGACAACCTTTATTGAAAGCTATCCTAGTGGTAGCTATGGAGAGCAGCCTTCAGGCTAAGTCTTGAAGGAATGTAAAGCAGCTTGTTTTACCAGTCTATAATCTCTTGAGTGACCAAATGAAAGAGCACCACACCAGGTATATATTCAAAATATATGTATTTATTGCTAAACACACCCCTCTAGTCTCTTTATGAGGCTAGAGTTCGAAGTACATAAGTTATAAGTTATCAAATCACAGTAATAGCACAAATACACGTTTGGGCCCTAGGGGCGTACCAAACCATATACCAATAAAGTGGTATGCGAACCACGACTGAACTAGACACTAGGCCTAGAGCCTCTAGAAGTGCTTGGACCACAAGGAACCACCCAAGGTAGTGACACAGGGGACCCACGGGAGACGCGTGCAGTGTAAATACACAACCGCGATACGCCGTTAACTTCTATGGAGAAAGTCGGGATCGGGAAAATAGAGGAAAGGGACACTTAAAAGAGGACTAGGACAAAACCCTTTGAGATCTAGGACTTTGAAGAGTCTCTACCCATGGGAGCACCGGAGTACTCGTGTTACCTCACCCAGGGAAGCCGGGTGCATAGGTGCCTTTCGGGGTCGGGTTTCGTCGTCGATTCGAATGGCGATCTGCTGCAAAGTGCTGCTGGCGGCCAAGAGAAAAGTGTCCGGGTGGATCCAAGAGTGGATCGGAGTTCTGGTGAACCTGAAAGCAGAGGGGACAGAGTCTGGGTCACTAGCCAGTGACCAGGAAGGCGATGGACAGATGCCCACCGATGTCGAGTGCTTCAGGTGCGTTGACGGTTGTCTTGACTCTTCAGCCACGAGGTCCGGGAGGCGTTGTCGCCGACCAGGAGCAGGATTCGGGCTGGTACACGATGTCTGTCGAGTGCTGAGGTGTCAGCGACCGGATTGGACCCAACAAGCCTTGGCAACGGCAAGTCTCAATTAAGATGTAGATCGTCGATGGTGCAGACCAGCAAGGTCTGTGGAACTCACCCAGCGAGGGTAAGTGAGGGCAGGCCTGGAGCAACCAGGATGCCAAGTTAGGAAAAGAGTGGCCTTCGTTAAGGGCTACTAGCCAACGGGCTAGCGACCGCGAAGGAGCCTCGTGACGCCGCACATGGAGCTGGCTTACAGGACACTCGTGGAGTGAGGGCCAGTGATCTTCGGTGCAGGTGGTGCTGGAGGCTAGGGATACTCGGAGCCCAAAGCACGACTTCTTGGGAGACCCAGAAGAGGATGCACTTGCAAATGTGCTCAGTGTCCAGGGGTCACGGTCTCAAG
>CAWUFW010025031.1:0-50888 GCA_963921515.1 Calotriton arnoldi | reverse complement strand
TGGCAGGCCTGAGACACATTTTACAAGCTGCTTCTGTGGGTGGCACAACCAGTGCTGCAAGCCCACCAGCAGCATTGGATTTACAAGCCCTGGGCACACTCAGTGCACTGTACTAGGGACTGACAAGTAAACCAATCATCCAATCATGGAGTCACTAATACATAACACAATTTATCATAGGGAGCACTTGCACTGTGGCACTGAATAGCAGTGGCACAGTGCCCAAAGCATCTAAACCAGCAAAAACAGATCAATAACATTGGAGGCATCATCAAAAAATGGAAGGGAGACCCACGCCAAGGATGCCAGGTCTAACAATACGTATGTAAATCAGACTGGCAGACCACTCCCAACTCTTTCAGTTGCAACTGCACCTGCTGAAACAGCTACTACTGTAAATGCTCGAGGTGTTACAGCTTCTGTTGTGAAGCTTCCTGCACCAATGTCACAAGTTATATCACCGCAGACATTAGCAATTCCTGTTGTATCTGCACCAGTAAACATTGAACCGAATCCTGATGTATCAGGAGCTTTAGGTAGAGTAGCCTTGACAGGGTTTACCTCGACATCGCAAAACTCACAGATTGTTGCCTGGACCTCACCACAGAATGTTCAGACTTTATGAGAAGGGAGAAATAATGTTTTTACAACTCCAGTTGTACGGAGGGAAATGGGACCATTCGATAATGAGATTTTGCCTCCATGGTTTGAGGAAACTCCTGAGAACAAGGGAACAGGAGATACAGAGAGACCATCTACAAGACAAGAAGGGTGAGACACCTAGATTTACCAAAATTGAAAGTGGAACTGAAAGAAATCTTTAGAGGATGTTTAGACATTTCACCTTTGAATCAATATCAGAAACATGAACTGATATACCTGAATAAGGAAATTACAAGGCGTGCTGCTTCTACATATGATAAATTAACAGGATTGGCATGGAAATAAAAAAGTAGATCTCTCTAAGAGTATTCCTTTATGGAAAAGTTTCAGGGCACAATTAGATGATTAGGCAATTGTCACTATGCAATCTTCAAGAATGAAGCTACAAATTGCCGAACTGGTTATATGCATTCGAAAGAGCAGCGATCTTTTACAGACTGGAGAGCAAATGGGTGAAAAAACAGAGAAAGAAAAAGAAGCAACCAGACACTGTAGAGGTAAATGGTAAACCACCTCCAGCACCCTCAGATGAGGATGAGGTTTTAACATTTCCTATGAGGGAAATACCAGGTGGAGGTGGAACTCCATGTTCATTTGCCATGGAGTTGAGGTGATCTTGCGACATTCACAAACAACTTCCCAAAACTGAGAGAGTATCCTGCTCAATGGTATACACAGGATGATAGGTTTTTGAAAATGTCTAAGGTTTTGTGGACAGGTTTGAATACCTTTTTCGACACTGTGGTAATGAGTGATCTATGGGCTGAATGCAAAATAGCTGTACAATGGCCGCCTACAGGGCTCCCAAGGGATGCACATACCCATGCACCTTTGCCTATGGTGATGACAAAGTATAATAAGGTGATTACTTTCCTGGATTGCAAGGTTCCAGCCAGGGACATTGATTGGTTCAAAAACAATAGAATGACTCAGAAAGCTAAGGAATCAGTGCATGTCTATTATGAACAGTTGTTACAGGTGTTTAAACAACACAGTAGACAAGAAAATCCTGAAAGGGGAGATATGGGGAGTTTTGTGTCACAGTTCATTCTTGGGTTGTGCCCAGAGATCAATATGCACATACAACAGAATGTGATTTGCTGACAGACAAAACTATTAGATGAGATCCTGAGGTATGCTAAGTACTGCAGTGATGAACAGGAGATAAATCAGAAAAGGCTTAAAGTGATGTTTATGTTAGCACAGATTAATCTGACTCGGAAAGGGTCTCAAACTCAGCAGTATATAGGAAATGCTGGTGGAATGCAGGGTGTCAGTTACCAGAATGGAGGTCAAATGCTGCAAGGTGGAGTTGGTGTATTACAACCGAGGTGTTGCGGTCGATCCAAATTCAGGGGTAGATAATTCAAAGTTGAAGAGGTCAACTCCTCGTCCTTACTGTAACAAGCTCGGGCTTTGGAAGAGAGAATGTTGACAAAACCATAATAGAGTAAGTGGTGATGGGCAAATGCAAAGTATGAATCTAACTCAAATACAGAATATTCCAGTTCAGGTCCCAATTCAGTGAATATAAACTTCAAATCAGTCACAAGCTCCAATGATGCAGGTCACACTAGCTCCGATGGCCCCACAAAATATGAGTAACCCCAGACTTAATAGGAATCAAACACCAAGAGCAAACTCAAATCCTTTAGAAAATCAGAATCCATTTCAACAATTCCCTACGTTTGAGAATGAGAGCTTTGACTCCAGCAATTTGCAATTATGGCACCTGACGGGGAAGGAAGATTACGTGCTTGGTGCAGTCTTAGAGGTAGACCAGAGTTGTCCACTTCTAGTAGCTGAGGTAAATGCCCACCAAGTGTCTTTTTTAATTGACACTGGAACTACCAGTTCCACTGTTAGAACAGCAGATGACCCTGATCTAGCCCAATCAGGAAAGAAGATCCAAGTTGTAGGTGTCACAAATAAGCAAATAACTAACCCTGTCTCAAATAACGGTTGCTGTAAAAACAGGCTCTTTTGAAGAAGATCATCTGTTTGTTGTGTGGTATTCAAGTTCCATAAATCAGTTAGGAATTGGTCTTTTGTGCAAATTAAATTGCACCATTTACTGTACATCAGAAGGAGTCATGGCCCAAATGCATGATGAAGAAGTTGATTTAAAAATGACCAGACAAGGAACAGCTGTTGGATGTTTCCCTGTAAGAATGGTAGAGGATTTACCTCCCGATTTAATAGACGTTGTAAAATCTGAAGTATGAGATTTTTCAGAGAAGGGCATCGGGCTCATTAAAGGTGTAGAACCTGTCCGAATAATGCTTAAACCAAATGCGGAATTGCTGAGAACGCCACCATACAATCACACACCAGAAACAGTGACTGGAATCACTTCTGTTATTGAATCAATGTTAAAACAAGGAATCTTAAGAGAAATAGTTGGAAGTCCTTGCAATTTGCTGATCATGGGCTTGCAGAAGCCTAACTTAAAATACAGAATTGTGGCTCACTTACGAAAAATTAATAGCATAGTCATCCCATGTTGTCCCGTGGTACTGAATCCAGCAGCAATATTAGTTTACATTCCCTATGATGAAGGTGGTTTACTGTAGTGGACTTCTGCCAAGCCTTTAACTCTGTCCCATTGCATGAGGACAGCCATTTTTTGTTCTCTTACAGATTTCAAAATAGAGTTTTGGCATGGTGCCATGCCCCACAAGGGTATAAAGACAGAACATCTATCTTTAATCAGATCTTGAAAAAGAATCTCATGTCTTTACAAATGCCCTGCAACTCAGTTCTTGTATAGTATATTGACGACCTACTTGTGGCGTCAAATACACAAGAAGCTTGCAAACAGGATACGATTGCCTTGCTGAATCATTCGGCTCAGAACGGACATAAAGGGGCCGATTCCGATCTGGGTCGGAAAGCTCTCCGACCGATCCGGATCCGGATTGTTTTCCGACCGAGCCGGACACCTGCAGTCCGACCGAATGAGTACGATGCGGCCGTATGCTGCCGGACTCGGTTCGGTTGGACTCCCATTGAAGTCAATGGGAGCCGGTCATACGATGTGTACATGGGCTCCCATTGACTCAATGGGTACGTTGCGCACAAGGGGGCCCCCCTGTAGTGGGTACGCGTTGGTGCCATCCGCACCGTACACGCATGTATAGGGGGGACCCTTGGGTCCCCCCTGTGTCCGACTCGTACGGCTACGGGTGAAGGGGGGTCCAGCACGGACCCCCGAAGTACGCTTCCGAGAGCTTTTTCGTGTTGGAGGCTCCGACTCGATCCGGCTGTCCGGATCGTGCATCGTACTGGCTCGGTCGTAAAACATCTCCTTTGCGCACCACGAATCGAGTGCGAACGAGTCGGACGGAGCGATTCGGACCCGGAAACGAGTCGGTCGGCGATTTCGCGTTCAGTCGCATCGTACTTGCTCGCTCGGACGCTTGTACGAATTGGTCGGAAACAAAGCCTCCGACTCGGATCCGGTAAAGCCGAATCCGATTCGGAGCCCTACCGACCGAGATCGGAATCGACCCCAAAGTGTCCCCGAATAAGTTACAATACTGCCAAAAAGAGGTCCTGTATTAAGGGCATCTGATTGACAAAGGAACAAGGAAGGTGTCACAAGAGAGAATGACTGCAGCCTTCAAAATGAATCCACTCAAAACACAAGAGAAGTTAGAATGTTTCTGGGAAGTGTAGGCTACTATAGACAGTGGATACTCAACTTTTCCCTAGTGGCCAAGACATTACTGAGGCTGAAACACAAAGATGTGCCTGATCCACTTCCATGGGACAATTATTGCTTAGAAGCATTTGATCCAGCGCGACATTTAATCAGGGATCAATACTCATCAATATTACATACAATGGCCCATACACATTCACCCAAATCCCTGATGCGCTGGGGGTCAAGTTTTAAAGACGTGAACAATTGTTTCCTTCACAGATTCATGTTTAACAATTCTAAATACATAACTAGACTTATAAATCAACTCTCTTTCCTCTCGGTCGATGGACCAATTAGTTGAGTAGTTGATGGTAATAATAGGACTAACTGACTATCTAACCAACTAAATAATCACAGACTCTCGGTAAGGTTTATAAAGTTTATCTCAAATCAATGATTATGCTCATCGTATATAGGTCACAATGCAAACATAGAATCTCACATAAGGGAGAGAAAATCAATCAACAATGCAATCAGTGTCAGACCTCATCAACAATTAACAATATGCATATGAGGGAGTGGATAGATGAAGAGACATAAGTTTCAGCAAAATAATGCGAAACAATATACATATGACAGAGTGGATAGATGAAGAGACATAAGTTTCAGCAAAATAATGCGAAACAATATACATATGACAGAGTGGATAGATGAAGAGACATAAGTTTCAGCAAAATAATGCGAAACAATATACATATGACGGAGTGGATAGATGAAGAGACATAAGTTTCAGAGACAAAAATCCATTAGCAACTAAACTATGAAAAGTACGAGTCAGCAAGATAATACAAACCCAAAGGAATTCAGTGAAGTACCATCCCCCTGGCCAAGGGAGTAGTGGGGGTCTCCTAAGATAGAGTCAAGAGACAAAGATTTCAGGAACGGGACAGGACAGGGTCAGGAACAGCTAGGCCTCTCTGCAAACCGACGGACAGCTACGCATCACCCCTCTCTCCTCTGCACTGGATCAGAGCTCAGGCTAAGGCATCCCACAACCACACCCCTAAAGGCACCCCAGTTATACCCTAAAACCTACATGTCCAACCCACATTAGTTGAAACAATTCATTAAACTCAACAGTTCATTGGTCAATTTGGGAGGTGGTCGGTCACACCATCATGATTTCATTCTAAATTACTATAGACTATTGTTCCACTTCCCTTCTCATGACCTAAGCTTTGACTCGTTCATACGTTTAATACATGTATCTATTTCACTACTTTTCTCATATAGTTCTCAGTTTTGTCCACGGAAGAAGTTTGAATCCCACGGTCAGTCTCTTCTTTTGGCAGGCGAACAATGCACTCTGTGCAGAGCATCCTTGAACTTTTGTCCCTCCTTTGTGGCACTCAGCACTTCTGTTTGCTTTGGTAGGTCATTCTCGCTCAATTTTCCAGCCCCTCCTCTATCCAGCTAACTTAAGAATAATGGAGGCCCATTTCAGCTCACTACTGCAAATAAAACATAAGCATTCATTAATTACATAGAAATGCACTTTTCACTGTTTACCACCCACCTTTGCACTATCCCCTGTTTCATGTTTTCCTAGCAGAAGCTTAAGGCAAAAAGCGGCATTATTCATTATTTTTAAAGCAGGATGCAGACGCAAATGCGAAATGTGGCCTAAACATGAATTAGTTTTGTTTCTTTGGCAGCGCAATGTAAAATGCGGCCTAGTTCTTTCATGCATTTAGTTCACATTAGGGCACGCATGCGCAAAGCGGTTTCCCTCGTGTTCATGTGGTTTGCTTATTAGTTTACACTACGCACTGTTAGTAATTTTTATGGGGGTGTTAATCCGAGCAGGTTTCTTTTTGTGAAATCCTGCTCCATCAATCCCCTCTGATGGCTTTCTGGAGCCATCATAAAATACCCACCATACCAAGTGCCATCTTTATTTATCTAAAGATCAGTAATCTTTTCTCTCTTCATCAACTTCTCATCTAACTCTTTCATTTCATCATAGTAATCTCCTTTCATATCTTCTAATTCTATCTCATCTCTTTTTCTTATTCTTGCTTTTCGTTTGTCCTTTGATTCTGTCATCTCTTTTCTTCCACACTTACACTTCCAACATTTATATATTGTTATTATCACTAAGGCTACTCCAGCAACTGAAACGATTGGCATTATTATTTTTCCTAATAAACTACTTCCAAAAGGTAGAAAACCATTTACCTACAGAAGAGAAACTCTTACCAAATCTCTCCCAGACACCGTCAACCTCCAGTTGGGTCAAGTCTTCATGTAATTTCATAATATTCTTTATAGATCCCTCAATACCTTTACTTTTGTCAGGGACATAACTATAGCAGTGTTGAATTTTCAACATACCACAGACTCCACCCTCTTTTGCCAATAAAATATCAAGGGCAAGTCGATTTTGCAAAACCATTGATCTGATTGCAACCATTTCAGTGTCAATCATCAAGAACCCACCAGCAGTATCAGTCGACAAACGATCAACCACTGTGGACAATTTTCGAATTTTATGTGAATTCAGAACGACTCCAACTGAGGGTATCAGTGCACCAAAGATATCACCTACTATTTCCGAAAAACTAGCTCTCTTGTTACGTGTTAGTCCTTGTTTTATTTCATTAATTTTATTGTTACTTTTGTCTACATGGTAGACCTTCGGGAAAACAATTGCAAAATAACAGCTACCATACCAATGTGCAGGCAACCTGTAATAGGCTTTCTTACCACACACATAATAGACTCCTGGGAAAACAGGATCAGTTCCACCCTTCAATCCCCAACCTCCAGTAATTTGGAAAGTATGCTCACATTCACTAGTACCAATGAAATAATTATTATAGTTAGTTCTTAGTCTAAGGAAACTGTTTTTCTCCTTTTTATAACAGTCCAGGGACATTGCAGCGTACGTCTTGCCTCTCTCATAATTTCCTTCTCTAAATGCCCATGGTGGTACCTGTGACTCTTGTTCAGCAGCTTTTCTTTGGAAACTTTCTCTTCTATATTCTACCATATCTATGAATACTTTTTCTTCAACCAGTAATCTACATGTTAGATTATTTTTATAAGCATATTCTATATCTAATGTCTTGGTAATATGGAAGAATTCTCCCATATACCGTGCATTTTTACTACTTAAAACCTTGTTCAGCTCCTTTATAATAGGTATCTCTGAAAATACTAAATCTATATTAGAATAATGGTACTCCAGCCTCCACGTCACATAAAATAAGCTGGTTAAAACACTGCAAGACACACCATAGGTTAAAGGAAGGTGGTGATAAGTCACCCCTTCTGAGACAGACGAAGGTAATTGCATGCACACATAACAATCACTCACATTCATTGTATTCACATACTCATACAACAATTTTGTAAAAACATTTAATGAGAAATCACTAATTGCTTTATCATGATGGAGAATGCTTCCATCTATTTGTTCTATGTTAGTATTAGGGGTTTCTTTAGTCACTCACTCTTTCACTTATTACATCAATACTGTTTCTAGAGCTTTAATACATCTACGTTTTAGACTAGACTTTGGATGTTCAGTCACTTTTGCTTCGGCCATTTCTGTATTCTACTAGAAAAATATAAAAATCTAAATCTATAGAAACTCTAAACTCACTTAAAATAATTTTCTGAAAAATAGTGTAATCCTACACTTCACGGCTTTCTTCTTTACCCCTTTCTTTTCTTTTATTTTATTTAAATCTTCTGAGTCCTTTTAATTCTTTTCATCTGGCAACGTTGCACCTTAATTCTGCACAGTTCATTTAAGGTGGTTTCAATTTGTTTTCATCCACTTGCTCAGTGTCAGCACTGTCTTTTTTATTCACTCGGATCTGAGCTTTCAATTTCTTCCAAGATAACGTAAGTCCATTCTGGTGCTGTATATTTTCTGCTTGGAGTTCTTACTCTCTTTGTTTTTCGTACTGACTCTTCTTCTGACTTTTCTTGTTCTGTTTGACTTGTGACTTCATTTATTTGCTCTGGTCTTCTCTTTGACTTTCTCCTCACAAGAGTGTATTTCAGTCTT
Organism: Calotriton arnoldi; assembly: GCA_963921515.1. Classification (NCBI taxonomy): domain Eukaryota; kingdom Metazoa; phylum Chordata; class Amphibia; order Caudata; family Salamandridae; genus Calotriton; species Calotriton arnoldi. The sequence goes on along the minus strand of CAWUFW010025031.1, from coordinate 42,501 downwards.
TTTACTCCATTTGGCCAATTGTCACCCTTTCTTGGCCTTTTGACTTGAACTACTTTTTCACCTTCTCCATCTGGTTCACAGGTTCTCTTATTTGGCCTTTCTTCTATCTGCTGTTCTTCTTGACTTTTAGTAACTTCTCTTTCTTCTGGTTCAACAGCAGTCTCATGAGACCCAGTATCTGGTGCCCACTTTACTTGACTTGTGCTTGGCTGTACATCATCTGTTTGTTCTTCAGAATCTGTTGTTCTAGATTCTTCAGCGTCACACACTTCAGCCTCTGGTCTTTGGCTTTTGGTTACCAGTTGCTGCTCTTCTTGTCTTTCAAGTGGACTTGGGACTCATCTGGTATGGCTGGCATGGATCCAATTTGGCAAACCACTACACTTCACCGCTGTTGTCATCACCAAAATCACCTGGTAAGGTCCGTTCCACCTGGGTTGTAAACACGATTTCCTCACGTGTTTCTTGACGAGAACCCACTAACCAGGACTCAGATCATGAGCTCAATTTGGCTGTGTAGTAGTGGCATCTTCTCCAACCTGGGGAGACACAGAACGCACCAGATCAGCCAATCTTCTGCAATAATCAAGCACTAGATCATCAGATATATTCATCAGTTTGTTCGCTGGTATAAATGCTTGTCTCATTGCTCTTCCCATCAGGACTTCATGTGGACTCAAACCCGTCTTTTTGTCAGGAATGCTTCTAAGACTCATCAATACAAGGGGTAAAGCATCAGGCCATCTCAGTGTTGTGGATGCACACACCTTTCCTAACCTAGATTTTATTGTGCCGTTTATCTGTTCAACCACTCCAGATGCTTCGGGTCCATTGGCACAATGCAGCTTCTGTTCAATTTGTAACGCTGCACAGATCATCCGAATTATCTCATTATTAAAATGGGTTCCTCTATCTGTTTCTAAAGTGACTGGAAATACAAATCTAGGTATTAGCTCTCTTAGGAGCAGCTTTGCGACAGTTAGACTGTCACATAGTCATCTCCTGACTTATGTGCGGAACATTTGACCACTGCAATTCTTTTGGGTAATTGTAAAGCATCCAATAGATCTTTTACAGTTTTGTTGTTTCTTATAGGGGAACCTGAAGAGGTCAGAAATCCCCTTTGCATCCATAGCTGCCCAAAATCATGGACAACCCCAAATCCATATTGGCTATCAGTAAATATGGTTACCCTCAGGCTTTTGGCAATTTTGCACGCTCTAATCAGAGCTATCAATTCAGAAATTTGAGCAGAGTTTACCCCTTTTAGACAGGATGCTTCTAAAGCTCCCGCTATGGTGCAAACAGCATAAGCAGAACATAATTCTCCTTTTTCATTTCTTAAACATGATCCGTCAACAAACATCTCACAGTCTGATTCCTCTAATGGGACGTCCTCAACATCGGGCCTGGGTTTTGTGCACAACTCTGTCACAGCCAAACAATCATGATCTGCCTCTTCTCTCAATTCCTCACAATATGAATTCGGCAACAAAGTTGCCGGATTTACTGTAGTGCACCTTACCATAGTCACATTTTCAGCCCCAAGATCACTCTTTCATACTTAGTCAGCTGACTAGAGGTCATGTACTGCGTCCTGGTGCGTGTCAAAAGAATCTCAACTGAATGTGGCACATACACCTTGACTGGATGTCCCATCACAATTGCCTCACTCTGTTCCAGACTCACACAAGTAGCAGCTACTGCTTTTAAACATCCTGGCAACGCTGCAGCCACTGAATCCAAAGTAGCAGAAAAATATGCTACTGGACGTAGTGCCATTCCATGTTTTTGAATTAAAACTGAAAGTGCACACCCATCTCTCTCACAACAGTACAATGCAAAATCCTTTGCATAATCTGGCATTCCCAATGCAGGTGCTCGACAAAGACTGTTTCACAGTTTAGTAAAAGCTTCCATACTTTCATCATCCAACACAATCGTATCTTTCACATCCTTTTGTGTCAACCTCTGTAGAGGTTTTGCAATCAGTGAGAAACCACTGATCCACTGCCTACAGTATCCAACCATTCCCAAAAACATTCAGACTTCTTTCTGAGTGGTAGGTGGGCTCATTTGTTTAATCTCACTAATTCTTTCTGGTGTCACCTTTCTGACTCCCTTTTCTATTTTTTGTCCTATGTATTGGACTTCCTGTTTACAAAATTGCAATTTTACTGGTGACACTTTGTGTCCCCCTTCTGCCAAATGGTTCAGCAAGGCAATAGTGTCTGTCACACATGCCTCTCGGGTCTTTGATGCCACAAGTAGGTCATCAATGTACTGAACCAAAACTGAATTTCCTGGCATGACTAAGGTCTCCAGATACCTTTTCAGAATCTGATTAAAGATTGAAGGACTCTCTGTATACCCTTGAGGAACTCGGCACCATGCCAAAACACGGTCTCCGAACCGGAAGGCAAAAAGATATTGGCTTTCCGGATGTAAAGGAATCGAGAAAAATGCTTGGCACAAATCAATCACTGTATACCATTCAGAATCGCATGGAATTTGGTAAAGGATTACTGCTGGATTTGGTACTATTGGACAGCAGGGTACTACAATTTTATTAATCTTTCTTAAATCCTGTACTATTCTATAATTTCCACTTGGCTTTTAATTCCTATAATAGGCGAATTACAAGGACTACTCATTATTTCTTTCAAAATTCCCTGCTCAATAATTTGGTCAATCACAGGAGTGACTCCTGCAATTACTTCTGGACTCATTTTGTACTGAGGTGTGTTTGGATACACAGCACCCTCTTTCACTGTAACCTGAATTGGATCTACATTTGTCATTAGGCCAATCTCCTTTCCTGTAAAGTCCCATACATCCGGCCTCACTGTACTTTTTAATTCGTCAGGCAAACTCTCTTCTGTAAGAAGTGAAAACAACTCATCCACTTCTGTCCCTTGCTTCGCTAACATCATTTTGAATTCGACATCCTCATCAGGTGTCTGAAATGCAATACCATCCGGCGTACAATAGATGGTACAATTCATCTTACACAATAAATCTCTTCCCAAGAGATTTACTGGACTCGGGTCACATACCACGAAATGATGCATGTCTCTGAAACTCCCAATATGGACTTCTATTGGATTTGTGACTGGGGTTCTAATATGCTTATTTGAGACTCCTACAACCTGGATAGTTTCTCCCGAGAGGGGTAGGTTTGGAATTTCTGCTGCTCTCACAGTAGAACGGGTAGCACCAGTGTCCACCAGGAATGTAATATCATTACCCTCCAATTTGCCGTCAACAAATGAACCTGACTGATCTACCGCTAAGGATGCGCCAAGTACGCACTCTTCCTCCCCCCTCAGGCACCGTCATTGAGATGAGTCTGAATCACTCTCATTGCACTGCAACCAGTATTGCGGAACCATTTGCACATTTTGATTCTTACCAACTTGATCACCTCCGTGAAATCCAGTATTCGCACCGTACCTCTGTACTTGAGCATTCACATTATTGGGCATAGGAGCTTGTGCACCTGTATCTGTGGAGCAACTACCTGCTGCTGTTGCTGTTGATTCACACCCACCTCATTCTGCATCTGTGGATTTAAATTTTGATTTACCCCATTATTCTTTTGTGCAGATCTACACTCGTTCTTCCAATGTCCATACTTTCCGCACGCATGACAAGGAAATTTCTTCCTAGCCTCTTCTTTACTCATTTTTCCTCTACCTCTACCTCCACTGGGTACCTGACCATTTTGATTCTGACCGTTCATCTGGTAACCTGTTTGAGAATTATTACTTACTTCTTGCTGTTCTGCTACCTTCACTTGTGCCCACATCATTTTCTCCTTTACTTTTTTATGTCTTGAATCAATGTCATCACTACAATACTTTGCATACCTCAAAATGTCATCAATTGTTTTGCTCTGCCAACAAATCAAATGCTGCTGAATCATATTACTAATTTCCGGTTTTAATCCAAACACAAAACGATACACAAAATGTCTTTGTCTCAAATGTTCTCAAACCCGCTGTACTGTTTAAATACTTGTAACAACCTTTCATAATAAGCATGTACTGACTCCTTTGGTTCTTGGGTCGTTCTGTCAATTTTTACCCAATCTGTTTCCTTAGGGGAAATTTTTCCTTTCAAAAAGGTGATTACCTGATTGTACTTTTTCATCACCTCATCAGATGGTGCACCTGTTTTAGGATCTCTAGGATATTCTTCTTTTGGCCAATCGACAGTGATTTTACATTCTGTCCACAAATCAGCCGGAACGACAATCTCAAACAAACCATCTAAATCTTTTAACAAAACCTTTGAGACTTTCACAAACCTCTCTACTTGTTTATACCACTCAACCGGTTTCTCCTTTAACCTGGGAAAATCATACGTGAAAGACAATATATCCTGCCTTGTCCAAGGGACGTGCACATATCCACCACCTGGAACTTCTCTCATCGGACACGCCCTTTCAACTTGTTCTGTCTCTCTTAACGGAAAACATTGATGTTCCCTTTCTAGCTGCCTCTTCTTTCTTTTTCGTCCATCTACCTTTCCATCGTTCAACATATCCCCATTTTTTCAAAATATTCATCAACTCTTTTATCTGTAATCTTTTTCCTGATGCATTCAAACTCTCCAAATCCTTTTCAGTAAAGGCCAATCTGTACGATTTCTGCAACACTTTTGACTTCTCTATATCTATTCCATAATCACCAGCAGCCTCTGCTATTTTCTCATGAAGATTCCTCGCTCTCCACGTAATACTTTTACACAAAAACAACAGCTCTTCATCTCGGTAAGTCCCTAGTCTGTCTGGACTTATTGTGCCAATAATCATCTCTTCCAATTCTACTTTCAATTGGCTCACATTTATACTCTGTGGTTGAGGTTTTCGCTTTTCCATTCCCTTTATCCAATCATTTAATTCCTCTGGTGAAGGACCTGCTGAACTTCCTGTCACTGAAATAACATTTGGTCCTATTCTCCTTGGATCTCTTTGCATACTTCTTCTCGGGGTTTCTGTTATCATCTCACAAACCGGAAGATCTAACAAGGTAGTATTCGTGTCAGCCTGTCCATCCTCACCCGCTACCGTCACTATTCCACTCCTGACGCTACTCCTAGGAACTGCTAACGTATGCACTTTTGATACATTCTGTTTTTCTCCATACAATGGAACTACGGGACCAATTGTTACCGGTAACGTCAATGCTTCTGCATTTAAACTTAACTGTTTTACTTTCCTGATCTGCTCTAGCCTGGCCTTATTTAATATGTCCATTTCCTTTTCTCGTACTACCCTAGCTATTTCCGTAACTTGTGGGGTTAAAGGAGGTTCCATTTGTGGTGCACTCGGAGTCAACTCATCTGAAATTTCTTGATATGGCGGAGGTCTTTTGGTCATAATATCCTCTTACAACTCATCATCTTAATCGTTTGCATCATCTCTTAAACTTGAAGTTTCTATATTTTTCTTTTTCTCTTTACATTTGCCTCCTGTCTGGTCTTCGGCAACTAAAACTGGGTACAAACCTTCGGTTACCACAGCTCTCCTCCATCGTTTCATTGTATCCGCTCTTCTCTCAAAAGGGTATCTAGGCACTAAATTTCTGTATCTCCTACCACCTCGTTATCTCTCTCTTTCGTATGCTTCTACTTCCCATTCCTCTAACGCTTCATACTGCATAGGTCTAGGACTTGGCTCTAGCGAACTCATTCGATTTCTCAAATTCTGCAAAATCCTCATATTAAACAAACCATGCTGTGGAAAAGCTATAACACCATCCTCCTTTATGTATTCCACCCAATTCTCTAACCAAGTACACGTATGGTATCCTCACTCCAACATCATATAAGCAGCTGTCGTTCCTGGAGGTGGAACAAGAACTCCCTCTCTAGTCACTATTGGTTTATCTTTTTTAAAGAAATTCTTTATTTTCTTTAGCAACTTAGGGCATATTAGCAAGACCCACGTTAAAATTATCGCCGTTTTAGCGGCAGGAAACTGCCGCTAAAGCGGCGATAATGGGCTTGCTAATATGCGTTATGGAATTCAATAGAAGCCCAGGTTAGATGTCCTGCACATCTAACCTGGGCTTCTATTGAATTCTATAACGCATATTAGCAAGCCCATTATCGCCATTTTAGCGGCAGTTTCCTGCCGCTAAAACGACGATAATTTTAACGTGGGTCTTGCTAATATGCCCCTTAATTTTTCTGACTTTTTACGCTAATGTACCTCAACAAAACACACAAGGAAACCCTTTTCGTTTCTGCCTTTTCTATTTGTCAGTTCTCGTCCAATATCAGCGCGACTCACACCAACCGTCCAATCACGGCTCTCTACGTGACTGCTATTTCAACCAGTACCAGCGCGGCTCACACCAACCAGCCAATCAGAGCTTTCTTCATGCTCGCTGTCTGACCAATGCCAGCGTGGCCTTTTTGTGACGTCAGCATTACTCCTTCTACTGACCCTCCCTTTAGAAAATAATACGGCAATGTATTTCTAACTCTTCTTAATCAAAGTTTTTGTTAGTAACAACATAAAACAATGCTACCTTGTCTGTTCCTCTAAATAAAGAGATAGTTCTTCACTTTAAACGAGAAATTCTTTTACTTCAAGTAAAATAACGCCCAGCACTATTTTACACCCAAACAAGCTACAGGTGGACTTAGTACTCCTCTAGGGATAAGGCCAAAATTTTGCAAGAGGACTTTTTGGTGTAAAAAGAGGTCTTTGTACTCCTCTGGGGATAAGGCCAGAGTTTCGGAAGTGGACCCTTCGCTATTTCCGACACTCTACTCCCATACGAAATTGTCCCTAAATATAACACTTACAGCCTTCCGCCGTACAGTATTATAACAATAGACATAGTACTTCTGCAGTGTGATTTCTTTATCCACACTCTTCTTCTGCCTACTTCAGGCTAAATTCCTCAGGTACCTCCGTACCTGTACTTTTAGACAACTTAGAACAAGACACTAACTTTTCAGGTTAAGAACATATAATCAATAATTATTACCAAACTAATCAATAATTAAACCGTCCTCTGCTACCAGAAAACTGATCCAGCGCGACATTTAATCAGGGATCAATACTCATCAATATTACATACAATGGCCCAGACACATTCACCCAAATCCCTGATGCGCTGGGGGTCAAGTTTTAAAGACGTGAAAAATTGTTTCCTTCACAGATTCATGTTTAACAATTCTAAATACATAACTAGACTTATAAATCAACTCTCTTTCCTCTCGGTCGATGGACCAATTAGTTGAGTAGTTGATGGTAATAATAGGACTAACTGACTATCTAACCAACTAAATAATCACAGACTCTCGGTAAGGTTTATAAAGTTTATCTCAAATCAATGATTATGCTCATCGTATATAGGTCACTATGCAAACAAAGAATCTCACATAAGGGAGAGAAAATCAATCAACAATGCAATCAGTGTCAGACCTCATCAACAATTAACAATATGCATATGAGGGAGTAGATAGATGAAGAGACATAAGTTTCAGCAAAATAATGCGAAACAATATACATATGACGGCGTGGATAGATGAAGAGACATAAGTTTCAGCAAAATAATGCGAAACAATACACCTATGATGGAGTGGATAGATGAAGAGACAAGTTTCAGAGACAAAAATCCATTAGCAACTAAACTATGAAAAGTACGAGTCAGCAAGATAATACAAACCCAAAGGAATTCAGTGAAATACCACCCCCCTGGCCAAGGGAGTAGTGGGGGTCTCCTGAGATAGAGTCAAGAGACAAAGGTTTCAGGAACGGGACAGGACAGGGTCAGGAACAGCTAGGCCTCTCTGCAAACCGACGGACAGCGACGCATCACCCCTCTCTCCTCTGCACTCGATCAGAGCTCAGGCTAAGGCATCCCACAACCACACCCCTAAAGGCACCCCAGTTATACCCTAAAACCTACATGTCCAACCCACATTAGTTGAAACAATTTATGAAACTCAACAGTTCATTGGTCAATTTGGGAGGTGGTCGGTCACAACATCATGATTTCATTCTAAATTACTATAGACTATTGTTCCACTTCCCTTCTCATGACCTAAGCTTTGACTTGTTCATACGTTTAATACATGTATCTATTTCACTACTTTTCTCATATAGTTCTCAGTTTTGTCCACGGAAGAAGTTTGAATCCCACGGTCAGTCTCTTCTTTTGGCAGGCAAACATTGCACTCTGTGCAGAGCATCCTTGAACTTTTGTCCCTCCTTTGTGGCACTCAGCACTTCTGTTTGCTTTGGTAGGTCATTCTCGCTCAATTTTCCAGCCCCTCCTCTATCCAGCTAACTTAAGAATAATGGAGGCCCATTTCAGCTCACTTTGGCAAATAAAACATAAGCATTAATTAATTACATAGAAATGCACTTTTCACTGTTTACCACCCACCTTTGCACTATCCCCTGTTTCATGTTTTCCTAGCAGAAGCTTAAGGCAAAAAGCGGCATTATTTATTATTTTTAAAGCAAGATGCAGACGCAAATGTGAAATGCAGCCTAAACATGCATTAGCTTTGTTTCTTTGGCAGCGCATGCATGCATTTAGTTCACATTAGGGCACGCATGCGCAAAGCGGTTTCCCCCGTGTTCATGTGGTTTGCTTATTAGTTTACACTACACACTGTTAGTAAGTTTTATGGGGGTGTTAATCCGAGCAGGTTTCTTTTTGCGAAATCCTGCTCCATCACATTCCTAGAACTGAAAGTGTCTGTCTTGTCCCGGCAGTGGGAATACCTGATTACAGGAAGACATTCACTTTGTTTTGTAGTCAGAGGGAGCGCTGCTCTTTTGCAGTGCTTACTCAATTGCACGGAAACTCTTGAAGGTCTGTGGCATATTTTTCATCTATCCTTGACCCTGTTGCCGTAGGCCTGCCTGGCTCCCTTGAAGCTCTTGCCACGGTTGGTGTCAGTATTGAGAGAAGCGAGGGTATAGTAATAGGACATCCTCTTACAGTGATGGTCCTTCACTCTGTGAAAACTTTGCTCATTCAAACCAAGACTCAGCACATGACAAACAGCAGGCTTCCAAAATATGAACAATTGATTCTTGCTGCAGAGAATGTTACTCTGAAGAGATACCAGACTCTTAATCTAGCTGCATTGTGACCACTGCCTGAAAATTAGATTGACGGGGAAGAGGTTGAGCATGATTGTCTTGATGTCACGGATTTATGCGCCAAGACCTGATAAGGCTTAATCCCTGGATAACTTAAACCACTAAAGAGAGAGTTCGGGGATGAGACGAGGCAACACTACTGTCCCCAATCACGAAACAATAACCACAAAGAAGTAGGTTGCCAACACTAAATGGAAAGAGTAAGGAAAATGTGGTTGAATAAAGAAGACTAATCCCTGCAAGTCATGTGTAGTCTAAGATGGTCTAGGAGGCCATCCTTAATGGAAGAGGATGCCTCATACACAATATTGTGTCATGCTTCATCATAGGCATCCTCTCCCCACCCTGGTAGGATGGTGCTACCAGGGCGGACTCAAACTCCGCGAAGACTTTTGGCGGGAGGAGGGAGTTCTTACATAAAACTTGCAGGACAAAAGCGGGATCCAGTTAATTAAAAATACCTTCAGGTTCCACGGTTATCACCTTTATTCGTGAGGACCTGAGGTACGCTAAAACCAAGTGTGTCGATGGACCCTAGAGAAAATAATGTCTCCAGTCCATCTTTCAGTAAACCAACATGTTTCTGCCCACAAAAAGAGCCAAAGAAGTCTGGGGCATTCGTCAGGGCTGTCGGATCCCTACTGTAGTGAGAATCGGGTGTCCCCTATGACCCTGTAACCTAAGGTGGGGTGTACACCTAAAGTGGGTACCAACCAGCAGGGAGCGGACGGAGTAGGTGCTTCGGCGTGGCGGCACTTTTGATGAATGTGTTACTATGAAGGACACCACCCCTACTTCTGATCAAATCTTTGGTATCCCCTAAAGTCTATGGTACATGACATTTTGCACATGAGAGTATCCCAGGTAGGCTTCACTTGGGCACATTTAGCCTCCCATTCCAAGAAACCTTTTGTTGATAATGGCTCCCTACTGATGTGTGTATTAGGCCTGGGTGGAGTTCGTAGAGTTCTGCTCTGCAGAACTCTGGGAAGTGGTGAAAAAACTCTGCCGTGCTCCACGGAGTTCCGCGAGTGACAAACTGTGGTAAGTGGCACTGCTCGCACTGATTTTTAGCGCCAGGAGTTTGTCACGCGCTGTCAAATCACCACGAACAGCATCACGCCAGAGGCTGCTGCTTTATTCTGCTGCTCAAGTAGATATTCTATTTGAGCAGGAGCTTCCTCAAAATGAGCAGCAGATTTCCCAACGCGACCTGCTTCGACTGCCCGCATTTAGAAATCTCGCCGGGAGGAGGACTAGTGTGCGATTTTTCTCGCTCACCAGCTTAATGTTGGGGAGCCACCCAAGAGAAAAAACTCCGCTCAGCAACACTTCGCAGAGTTTTGCGGAAGTGCCGCACAGAGTGGGGAAAGCTCCTCGAACTCTGCCGGCAGAACGGAATTCTTCGCCCACCCCTAGTGTGTATATCTTTCAGAACAATTACAGGTGACAATATTTGCTGATAGTCAAAATGGCTTTGGTGTGGTCCATAATTTTGGACAGTTATGGTCACAAAGGGGATTCATGACTTTGTCCACGTCATCTATCCGGAATGGAGAATATGTGAAGAGACTGTTGGAAGCATTACAATTGTCATGATAAATTGCAGTTGTACATGTGTAGCCAACAGGAGCGGAAACGATTATGTGATTGCTGGAGACAAATATGACGTTGAAGTTGCTCGGTATTGTGCAAAATGGCATGCACATTTAACAAAGAATATGCAAATGAATCTGATGAAGACACCACCTTTTCAATGTTGTTGGCAGTAGCTGATACTTGGGAGGAAATCAAGAGATTGCAGGAAGAAGTGTCAGAGCAGCGGGGATGGATCAGAGCAGGATGTGTTCAAAATGCAAATGAAATTTGGGTTTCATCTGATAGAAGATCTGTGTTGCCTGATAGCTTGTTATTGCCTATTACAAGCCACTTTCATGGTCCTGCACACATTGGAAGGGATGTCATGGTGAGATTATTTAGGCAGAGTTGGCTCAATCCCTGATTTAGAGCTCTAACTGAGGAATTGTGCCACAGATATGTGACTTGTCAGCAGATGAATGTAGAGAGGAGAACCCCTGTAACATTGAGTCACATTGGTAGATCAGGAGGAGCCTTTAACAGAATGCAGTGGATTTAAATAACATGTCTGTTTGTAACGGGTTAAGATATATCCTGGTCATAGTGTGCATTTTCTCTTGATGGGTGGAAGCTTGCCCAACATGGAGAAATGACAGCCTCACTGTAGCCAAACTGCTGTTATGAGAACCCATACCGAGGTTCAGATTCCCGGTTTCTCTGGCGTCAGACTGAGATACTCATTTTAAAAATGAGATCCTTAGAATGCTGTGTGTAGCACTACAAGTGAAATAGAGATTGCTTTGTTACTGACCAGAAGCTTCAGGAATAATTGAGCAATTCAACGGTACACTGAAATCTCGTTTGGCCGAAATATGTGCATCTACTTCTCTAAAATGGGCAGATGCTTTGTCCTTAGTTTTGATGAGTCTCCAAAGCACTCCTGACAGAAGAACAGGATTATCACCAAATTAAATACAAATGGAACAGACTATGTGACTACCTACTGTGCCTACAAATGTGCTTGTAAATATCACAGATTACATGATTCTAGACTACTGCACGGGGTTGGGGTATGTGATATGTTCTGTCTCCGACCAGGTTGGAGCTGCCACTGCCATCCCAAGTCAGGAGCAGTGCCACCTTCTTAGGCCCCGGCGATTGGGTCCTAATTAAAAAGGATGCTCCAAAATCCTGTTTGGAGCCAAGGTACAAGGGGCCCTATCAAGTGATCCTGACTGCCAACACCGCCGTGAAATGTGGTGGGATACTCAACTGGAATCATGCTTCACACACCCAGAGCATGAGGTGCCCTCTTGATGAGGTGGTGACATTTGAGACAAGTTAGCAACTTCTTGTGTCCGTACGTTGTGAAAGACCAGAGGGGTTAACATCCATCAGAATTCCTCACCTGTCCAGGCTCCTGAAATCTCGCAAAGGTGGTGTAGAAGTATCTCCTGAAGACAAAGATCTGTGACTTGAAAGAGGGGACGTTGCAGAACCACCACTGGTGCAACCGAATGACTCTGGTGAAAGAACAAGTGTGAAGAGTGAGAGACTTCAGAGGAAATAGGAATAGCCAAGGAGTAGGAGACAATTAAAATCTAGTGTGTCAGTTAAACTCATATCACAAATCATTATCAAAGAAACAGAATCTAGTGGTATAATTGATACAGAGGAAGATCAACAGACACCTAGGAGATCAAAGAGAGCAAGAGTACCTTGTTGCAGGTATTTAGCACCTGAATGGACTTTTAATACAGACAGTGTGCCTAATCAGACAGTCTATGGTCCGAATGAATTGAAAGCTGAACTATTTGAACCTCCATGATGTGCTACATTAACACAGCACATGATTCAAACTCTTGAAACTAATTCATAATTAAGTTTTGGATATCTGATTTAATCCAACAATAATTGATCCTTCGAATAATAATCTGTGTCTGAACTGAACTGTTCAACAAGGCTGTGACACCTGATAAATTAACATAATCATTGCTTAAGGAAATAAAATGAGTACAAAGAATTAAGAAGAATTCCCAAGGGCCAAGGCTGCAGTAGAAGAGTAGTGTTGACATTCTTAGAAGACAAGACAAAGTAGGGCTAGGGATGCCTCGCAAAGACTGCTGCATATAAGCTGAATTAAAATAACTGCAAACTAACCATCAAGAGGTTTTGCTAAATTTGCACACGTAGAAATCCATGCAGAATATTAAGTCTGCTGCTTCTATATTCTACTGCAGGTCTGACTGTAGACAAACGTGTTTCCTTAACAAGTCTAGGTGTGGAATACTGATTGCTGTTACCTTAACAGTTATTATGTTAGTATGCATAGTCCTCTTAGTTGTTATGAGTATCACACCCGAGATAGAAATACATAAATCCACACCTGCACCTACATCACCTGCACATACAGTAGATGAGAGAAAATTAAAGGCTTCATTTATAGATGCTTCAGAGGAGAGTTTCACATTAAATATTTTTTCTAGACTAGTTCAAGAGTGCACACACATTTTAGATGCTAAAGAGTGCTTTGTTTGTGCACACTTACCTTCTTCAGCCACTGTGGATGTTGTTATCTACCATCATATACCACTTTCATATGCAGTTACATGTAGTATATTGCTTAGTTTATTTTATAGACAGGATCATTTTTAATATTATTTTTCCAATTATGATTTTATTCTTTTTGAAGTTCCTCTTCCCAAAAGAAAGAATCTTCACCCACAGGCTAAAAATATAGACACTGTTAGAGCATATGAATGGAAGTTGATATGCTCAATGAAACCATTAGAAAATACATTTATCCAAGCTCTAGAGGAAAGGATGTTTTGAAGAATGTGTGGAAAGGAGGAGGATGAGTATAAAAAGAAAATGGTATATCCTAGATTGAAATTAGACAAACTGCAGAAGGGGAAATTATGCTATTATAAAAGAAGAAACCACATCAGAACTAGACACATGGGTATAAGTAGCTGTGAACATACATTTGAAGTTCTTGGAGGGCCTGTTCGAATATTAACTGGGGAGGAACCAGTTATCAGTGGAGTGTACTTTATTTGTGGGCAAGATGCATTTTTCCAATTGTCTGCTGATTGCGAAGATGTTTGTTATTTACCTTTATTGTTCCTTAAATGTGTCGTGTAAATAGCATAGAACCTTTCACAATGAATCCCTCTCACAGGCATAGACGGAGTGCAGATGATGGAAGACAAATAGTGGGAGATATTTTTGGTGCAAATATTCCCCCCATATGAGTAGTCCTGAATGACACGAAAACTAGAAAGCTTTGCACAGTAGTAGACAAGTTAGCCACTAGTACATTGAGTACTTTGTTAGCAGGAAATACAGAATTAGTAGCTTTTAGAGTAATTTTTTTGCAAGATCGATTAGATTTGGACATATTGTTGGCAGAAAACGGCGGTTTGTAAGATGTTGAAGGCACAACATTGCTGTTCATACATACAAGAGAAAGGCAATAGAAGAATTTGCAAAGATTATTTCTGACTTAAAACCTGAAACAGAAAACGTAGAAACAACTAGTGTGTTAGGAACCTCAGGTAAAGGTGTTCCTGTTATAAGTAGCTGGCTTGGAAATATTGGTAGTGGATTTTTAGGGGTTATATTATAACCTATATTGATTATTGGCATTTGCTTAATATGCCTATTTGCTTTATATAAGGGATTTAGATGTCACTTAACAAGAAAGAAAAATGAAGAAAGAAAGAAAAAGGAAAAGGAGGGAAGAAATAGAAATGGAGGCTTTCAAAAAGTGAAAGAAGATGCAAACCTTAAAGAATAAGGTAGATGACACAGCAAAGGAAGAGGATGCACCTTAAAGATTCATTTGTGATAAACCATGATGGTCATTGTAGCCATGAGAAAGTGTAAATGAATTCCTCATTTTGCAACTTAATAACATTTAACTGAAAATTGCAAATGTATTGCTGAATAACACACATAGTTAATTCAAACATTTGTAGTAGGTAATTATATGTAGGCATTATGAGCAAACCCAAATGGATTAACATAATATATGGATTTAAGTCAGCCTGACTACTGATGCCATGTTAAGTGTCAATTTTACACAGAGTTAAAAGGCCTGTTTTTTAATTAAACTGTTGTTTTTGCATGAGATGTTTTCCTCTTTTCACTTCAAATGCTATAATTTTCCAGAAGCCTTCTGTTAACTAGTGAATAGGCATTTATAATGTATTAGACAACTGATAGTGAGGCTCCCACCAGGAGGAGAGATTGCAGGAAAGCCGACTCATGTAAAGAACTGTCTGAACCACAAGATTTGATCCAATGTAATGAACTAAGGTCTTACTTCCATAGTGCATTATGAAAACTTGAGAAACTCTGGAGTTTACCTGCGCCCAGAGTTTTCTGGAAACTGATTCATTGGTGGGAACAGGAAATGAAAGATTTGTTGCTAATGATGTTTTGGGAGAATTATATTAGTGTGTGATCCTTAGATAAGTCAGAGATAGAGAACCCTTTAGAGCCCTTCCCAGATTTGGGTTTCTGAAACTGACACCTTGCCATATCTTTTGAAGAAAATTACCCTTCATGCCTAAAACTCCATTAATTTAGATTAGGGATTTTCCTTTATGGAAAACACTTGCTGCATTTTCTCTATTCTATTTGTAACTCTTACTAATGTTGTATTCTATCTTGTTTTGAAATTTCGACTAATGTATTATTTGAATCTGTAACAAATATGACTAAATTAAAAAATTACTAAATGAATAAAACCTTTTAACTTACACTAAATCTCTTTATTGACTCTTGTGAAGCCCCACTTGGACTTCACTGTTCATGGTGTTTTATGTAAATTTATATGATGATTATACTCAACAATTGATATACAAGAATCCCTGCTCCAGCATTACTGACTTACATATTACTGAAATTCGCACCATTAGATCAGTTACAGTGATCATTTAGCCACTTGCCACTGACAATACTGATTACTATGTTCAGTTCATATGCAAGATAAAACTGTATACTCTTTCAAGGCAGACACATTGTGAGGTCAACTTTGGACCAATGAGTCATTAAATGGCTGTTGAGTCAAAAATACTTATCTTGTTCTAGGGCTTTTTCATGTACTCCTCATCCTTTGCTTTTTCCTATTAGAGGTTCATAATAACTGTAACTAGATTCTGATTATTCTACTTTATTTCCTTTCCCACTTTGTTGTATTACAACCACTGATGCAGGTGTCCACCACTGCCAGTCGTCTGAGTGGAATGCCTCGGAAGCCCATAAGAGAAAGGTTCACCATTTCCTACTTAGCGCACAACTCCAATTCCAAAGTGTCCTGTTGTGGGCAAAGTTGGTTTTGGATCAGTGTCAGTAAGTAACCACTATACACAAGATTCCCAATCATTTCTATTTATTTGTATGCCTCTTTCATACGATCTCATGCAGACTCCGGTCAGAGCGCTTCATTGGTATGGCTCTTTATTCTCGTCTCTGTGGTGGACTGTCCCACTTCAGCCACTTCCTGGTCCCATCCTGTTCCCTCCTGAAGGTGGTCAGTATCCACAGGTTCGGGTGACCTCCTGCCCTATTGTCCTTTCTCCAAGGTCCTGTACTGAAAGAAATGAAAGAAATCAAGAAAGGAAGAAAATCAACAATGAAGAAAGAAAAACACTGCTGTGATATTTCTTCAATGAGCCGCCTTGGTCTTGTGATGGTGCACTCTGATCTTCACTGTCACAAAGGTACCGTGGCAGTTGTCAGGCTGTTATTCTTCAGTATCTCTTATACAATATTTTTTTTTACCCTCTTCTCATCGGACTCTCTCTCAGACCTAGGGTGTGAATGGCTTGCATTGGAATATGTTTTGCATGACGGTTCTGTCCCTGCAAGAAGCGGTGATCATGCTGCCTTTTTTCCAAAAGCATTCAGAGGTTCCAGTTCATAGTGCATACCTAATTTCATCCATTGTTGCTGCTTCACCGGCACCAAGTTACCTTGCCATAGGTCAGATTCCTTGTCCTGTCTTAAGGCATCAGCATATGTTTTAATTTCCTCTTCTTAACTTCATCCCTGGTTTGAAGTTTACCATCATCTTCTGGAGGCAGCCACTGAGGTAGCTTAGTACACACAGGTCAACCAAACATGAGGGTGGCTGGACACTCTCCAGTTCTTGAATGTGGGGTATTTCCTTATGTTCTCAGGACTTGGCACAATGCTTTGCTTAGTGCTACCCCTTCAGCTTCTGCTCTTAGCACTGTCCTTTTGACAGTGCCCATGAATAACTCAATCATACTTTTCACTTGTCACTACAAAAATATTTGTCAAAGCTCTATGTTCACATGTTTGAGGAAATTGGGACAGTCCCTACTATTCAAAGGTGGTCCATTGTCGGATTCTGATGTCTGCCACATGTTGCGAATTAGTCATCCAGTGCTTTGGTGACTTTTGCTGCGCAGGTGGATTCAATTATCTTTATTAGTGGAAAACATAAGTATTCATCCTTTTTATTGAGTTTTAGTAGAACATCACTGATAATAAACAGTAAATTGGACCCACACACTCCAAACATAAGTACTCATCTATTGGTACATGTTGCCATCACATTACAATAGAGGAGTACTAATATCCCAGAGGTCTGCTCATGATCACAGTGGACTCAACAGATTTGGTTCTGGCCCTTTGTTCACAGTCTCCATTCAGGTGGCCATCTAGCCTATGTGTGTACAGGGCTGCGATTCATGCCAGGTGACTCTCTAGTGTCCAAGTCCTCTCAATCCGTCATTTGAGCTTGCTATGAGACATACTGACACAATGACCCATATGTCCCAAGGCACCCACTAAGGGGGCATTAAATTCAAGTAGGCTGCCAATTGTTCATTGCAGTATGCTGCGTCCTTAAGCCAATCAGATTTCTTAGGTGCTGACCTATCTAAAAAGACCCATGCCGCATCACAGTCCGGATCAATCTGATGAAGCAGTGCAAACAGTGTTCGGAGATTGAGTATTTTGGATCTGTCAGGGACAAAACTAGAATGATCCAACCTGATTAGGCTAGGAAGTGGGTCTTCAAGTGGTTTACCAGTAGTTTAGCCAGAATATTGTTATCTGTGTTAATTAAGGACAGCTGCCTATATGAGTCCAACTTGACCGAGGGTTTGCCCGGCTTAGGAAGTGTTATCATCGTGGCTTCAGAGAGAGACATGGGCAGGCTCCCTCTTTGCTAGACTTCTTCTCAAATGGCTGGCAATGGGGGTCCAAGATGTTTGCATATTCCTTATAAACCTGGTTAGGCAGCCGGTCCGGTCCTGGGGCCTTCCTGGTCGGTAAAGTTTGGATAACTACAACTATTTCTTCCACCATACGGGGTTTGTCTAAATACTGCCTGTCGCTTGTTTCTAGCCATGCAAGCACTATATAGTCAAAATAGTAATCTAATTCAGTTGTATATGTCTGCAGTGTTTATGGAATTTCGCTATTATGCCGCTTGTCACCCTGGAAGTTGACTTTCGGTCTCAATTTCAAGGACACTAGAGGTTGCCTTTTGCTATCGAAGCAGGGCCGCCAATGTCTGATTGAGCCTGCACCCTTCTGCATATATCCGAGCCTGTGCCGCCCGCCCCATAAAGTTGAGTTCAAAATGGGCCGTTTAGCCCAGGCTCTCATCATAGCCTCGCCAGAAGCGTCGGAGACGGTGGGGTTATTCAGCTCCTTAAAGTCTGACTCCAGTCAGCCAGCCTGTTGCGGATGTCTTTAAGGATCCCCACCTGTTTAGCAATACTATTCCTTCCTATTGACCACTTTGTGTTTCTCCTATACTATCGCAGGGCTACCCACTGACCCCTGATTAGTAGCAAAAAAGTGCTCCGTCTCTGTGCGAATTTCCTCTCTGAATACAGTATCTCAAAATTCCCCACCTAGGAGTCTCGAGGCAAAAGCTCAATGCTCCTCTCCTGGTATGTTCAGTTCCAGCATGACTAGGGTATGATCTAAGAGTGTTCTGGGGAGGTGGTCGACACGGGTCATCCATGCACTGAGGTTATCTCATAGTAACCAGTAGACGAATTGTGAAAGCTCGAAAGGCATGTTCCCTCCCTCGCCTGGGAATTACTGGCACGCCACATATCCACTAGGCGTTTATCCGCTATAATGTTCTGAGGCTGTTGTGCAGCATGTGAGTGGGTCTTCTACTGTTGAAAGATCTATCTGTGGTCAGGTCCAGCATCACATTGAAGTCCACACCCCAGAAAATAGAGCCTGTACTGAGGCTCAGTATTTTGAGCCACAACTCCTCAAAAAAGTTTGGGTTGTCCATTGGCTGTCCTTTGGCCTGTAGATGCACACTGTTGTTGACAATCCTCGTGGGAATATTAATGGCACCGCTTTTCATGCTGTCTGTTTGACCAGCGGTATGCGTTTGGAGTCACAAAGGAATCTAGAGACCCCGGACTCAAAAAGCTGTGCCATTAATATTCCCACGAGGATTGTGCCTGTCCTTTTTTATATAGATTAACGCAAGTGGCGCCCATAATAACTATACCGGAACTGCGCCCCTTTTTTCAATAATCGTGTGGATTTTTGCTCTAGCCTATTCGTAAGGCCTTTCTGGTGTCTGTGACCTGGAAATGTGTTAAAGTTGAGACTCCTTTCGTATAAACTGAGTTTTTGACCAGACATAAGGGACTATTGTAAACATCCTACTCTTCGTCCTGAAGATGGTCTGACGGATAAATTTGCCAAGAAAGACCGAAACGTCGACAAGCTCATCTAATTCCCTCGCACCTTTTGCGTTTAGGAATTGTTTTCTGCTGTTTTCAGATTCATTTCCTATTTGTTGTATTATTTGGAATAGATGTTTACACTTATGATTTGAAGGTTCATTTTTCTGTACAATATTCAATTCCCTCTATCATGGTGTTTTGTTATAACCTTATGTACCCCCCCTGATTTGTTCACATTAAATTTGTTTATAGTTTGAAAAATACATTCCCGTTTTCACTCAGTGAGGCATCATCGTTATGTTGGTATGTCGAGGGTCCACTTTCGATGGTGGACAGTGGCACAGCTTTTGTTTTCTGAACTTATCAGCAGTCTGGGATCAGTAAAGTAGTGAGGCTTCCCCATTCATGAGTATGCACAACCTAGCGGGGTGGAGTAAGCTGTATTGTATACCGGATCCCTGGAGAGAGTGTTTGACCAGCAGAGGCTCCCTGCATGCCGAAATAGTGAAGTCTGGATCAACAGCGATGTGATTGCCATTGTATTGCATGTTCCCTTGCTCTCTAAGCAGGCAGAGCACTGTGTCATGGTCCATGAAGTTGAAAAGGTGTGCTATGATCGGTTGAAGCAGTGCCACTTGGCGGAGGACTTGGGGCCAGTCATCCGTGAGCACATTCAACTAGAAGAAGATGTGGGAAGGGAGCTCTGCCAAACAACTGCTTAAGCATTGTTTCGATGTATTCCTCCATGCGGCCTGTATTGGTAATTTCAGCTACCCCCAATATCCTCAGATTGTTTCGCCATGATCTCATCTCAAGGTCTTTGGGCCTCATTTATGAGGTTTTGCCGTAGGGCAGTGCGGCAGGCCTTCCTGCTGCGCTGCCCTACGGCAAAAGTAAAAGGCAGGAATGTGCCGTATCTATCAGATACGGCGCATTCCTGCCTTTTTCCCTGCATTGGCGCACAATGGGCTGCCGTGCGCCAATGCAGGCACCTTTGCACCATGGTGCAAGGGTGCCTGCGTTGCGGGGATGATTATTTTTGTGCAGGAGGGGAAACCATCCTGCACAAAAACAATTACAAGAGGTTTTTCCTCTTTCTATGTGTGCTGCAGAATGAAGCAAACATAGAAATAGGAAAAGCGAGGAGAAATAAAGATATTTCTCATCGTTGTCCCTTACGCCTACCCTGGGGGTAAATCTGAGGCAGTGTCAAAGAGCCATGGATGTTGCTGGGAAAGCCCACAGAAACACCCATTGCACGCCCCTTTAACGCAGAAAACTGCGTTAAAGGGAACAAAATTTATGAGGCAGCATTAAGCCAAAAAAGTAGCTTAGTGTTGCCTCGTAAATATGGAGCAGGCTCCTGCGCCACAGAAAGTCACATAAATGAGGCCCTTTGATTTTAGCTTTTATGAATTTTAGCACTTTTTCCATCTGCGGCAGTTGTTCGCTTTGGCCTTTTGTTGTGTCTTCTGCATCAGACGTGTTCTGTTCAAGTTGGCCAAAGTAATCGTGGTCATCTACTTCTTCCTTCATGCGATCCAATCCGTCTGTAAGACGAGCTACCTTGGAATCTACCTTTTCCAGGCTAAGCACATTGCTTGTGGTATGTATGTTTTATGATGAAATTGAGGTATTCTTCAGCTAGTGACGATCTTTGTTTTGTGGATTCAGAGGATGTTTGGACAGGTAGTCAGCTCTTTTGTTTTCTTTTCTCAGCTTGTGGAGGATGCTGTAGTTGTATACCTGCAACATTAAACCCCATCTTTCAAACCTTGAGGGTATTTTAGCTCTTGGATTTCCAAAGATGGTCAGCAAGGCTTGTTGGTCCATCACTATGGTGAACCTTTTGCCATATACAAAGATGTTTAAAGATTCACATGCCCACACAAGTGCTAGACTTTGCTTTTCAGGTTAAGAGTCAGCTTTCTCCACATCTCAGAGGCTCCAATTGGCATGCATCATCGCCTTTCTTTGAAAGTCTCTGCCTTCCTCAGGTTGAGCTAGAATGGCATCTAACCCAACTGATCTAACATCTACTGTTAATTCAGTGTGTACTATGGGTTCAAAATATGCCATGTATGTTGTGGTCTGTACCGCCTCATTGATACTTTGAAATTATTTCTCATACTCTGCAGACCACTTGAATTCCTTGCCGTATTCTGATAATTTGCTGAGGGCTGCAGTCAGCGATGCATGGCCTTTGATGTATCTTGCAAAATGACGAGCTACCCATAAAAATAATCTGAGAGCACAGATATATCTTGGTGGAGGTGTGAGGGTGAGTGCTTTCACTTTGTCCAGATCAGATGTCATTCTTTCTCCAAGTATATGTGAAGGAGGAATCTGGGTTTTGGCTTGTGAATCTCAGCTTGAGATTTGCTTCTAGTAGTATTTGACACTTGTTAGAGTGCACTATCGTGCTTTTGTTCCCAGGATTCAAATACCAGTATATTGGTACTGTAGTTGAAGGCGTTTAGTACAGCTTAAATTACTTTGTTAATTAACTTGTTGAGTAATTACTTTAATATTTCCAGATGTATGGAGAAAGCTCTGAGGTATCTTCTTCCAACTCTAGCTGGTGATTGCCTTTGTTGAACTCCAGTATGGAAAACATTTTGGACCCATTCAGCTGTGTTATGTCACAAACGTGGGACCCAGGGTGGTGTTCTCTTTCTGCGGCATCGCTACGTTTGCACATTTCAACACATATTCACACTTCATTAGTATTGTTTTTCTTTGGGGCGACACTCTTTTAGAAACCCCTGGAGTTGGGCCTTTGGATGGTTCAATGATGTCCAGTTTGAGGAGGTTGCAGAATTCTTCCTGAACTGCTTCCTACAGATCGAATGCTATCTTCCTATGACCTCAAGTTACAAGCCCTATTGTCTTAAGTGCCCTTCAGCCTGCCCAGGCCACTAAGCAACTTTAGTAATTGTTGCTGTAACTGCAATTTGTGTTGTATGGGAGTAGTTGATGGATATGGGCCTGAAACACAAAGATAAATTTACATTTTAGTGTAAGTTTATGATTTGTTTGCTATTCACAAATGAATTATACAATTAGAATCTTTATGACTGCGTAGGCTCTGCACTCATGGACATGCCTATCTTTTTATGTGCGGAGTCTCCACCACGAGTGCGGAAACTCTACAGTCGCAAAGATACTGCTGGTAAAATGGCTGAAGGCTAACTCCCTGCAATGCAACCCTGGTAAAACAGAGGTTCTACTATTTGGCAACAACCCCCTTCCCGGCTGGACAAGTGCCAGGCCGACCAATTGTACAGCAAACCCACCCCACCAATATGACAACGAACCTAGGAGTTCTTATAAGCACTTACTTATCTCTCAAGCGGCAAATCGCTGCTGTAATCAAAACTTCTTGCTGGATTCTCAGGGTGCTAAGGAGATTCCTAAAATTTCTGCCCTGGGAAGCCCAGAAAACTGTGGTACAAGCTCTAGTCTTGTCGAGACTTGACTATGCAACTATCCTATACCTTGGCATGCCAGACTACCTCATCCAAAAACTTCAAAAAGGTACAGAACATAGCCATTCTGTTTAAATTGCCTAAACTCACTTCAATATGCCTTTACCAAAGCCAGCTTCACTGGCTTCCTGTGAAGAAAAGGATTATCGTCAAAGGACTGATGGTGGCGCACGCAGCCTTCTACAGGACCAGCCCTAAATACTTACAGGACAAACTGACACCCTATTGTCCTAATAAATCGTTGAGGTCCCAAACAGCCCACCTACTATGTATCTCCTCTATCAGACTAAAGAAATGGGGCAGCTCGGCTTGATCAGTACCAGCTGATAAACATTGGAACAAACCCCCAGTAGCTCTGAGAAGCATAGTTAGCAACAGGATGAGAGGCAATATAATAACACTACAGTTAAGGAATTTCAAATTTCAAAAATTCCAATTTCCATGGTTCCCAATGTAAACAGGAAATTCTATATTCATTTTCTTCTGGATTAAATAAACAGGCGCAGCTCTGAGAAGCATCCCTGACATTAAGACCTTCCGTAAACAACTGAAAACCCACCTGTTCAAAGACTAAGTTGGTTCTCCCTCCTTTCTGCATGTGCCTAGCACCGGGACACACTAGCAGTAGCCGTGCGCTCTAGAAATCGCAATATTCATTTATTCATCCAAAATTTGTGAATAGCAAACATTTGTAAACATACACCATAGTGTAAATTTACCTTGGTGAATCAGGCCCTGTAAATATAGAGCAGTGTGGCGCATACATTACGCCGCAGCAGCATCACAAACAGTGACACAGCGGTGGCGTAAAGGGCTCACAAATAAGGCCCTGTATGTCTATGGTGACTAATCTCCCTTCATGTTGAAAGCAGACTGTGACTTTTCCTCTGCCGCCCATATATAGAATCACACTTCGGAGTTTCTAGCTCTGGTTTGTCCATTAGCTTTCTGAATTCTGTTATCCCCTTGACATTTACTGATGCGCCACTGCCTAAGATGGATTTCACTTGATTTCTCCCTATCAGAGTTTCCCCAATCTGGCTTGTTTCAGTATCAATTTGTCTGATAGCACATATATATAGCCCTCCTCAATGCAGTATGTGGACATGCAAGACGTTGAGGATCTGGCAGAAGGCGATGTTAAGGTTTGTTGTCTGGATGTGTACTCTATGGCTTGCACCTGGTACCTTGCTGCTTTTCTTTTGTCACCCTTTTCAGCCAGATGCAGAGGTGCACGTTGTCTGCTTGCATCCTCTTTGGATCGACATACCGTTTTGAAAGGATTTTTGTTTACACAAACTGTGCAGTCCAGGCCCATAGGAGGGCATGTTTCTTATGTCATTATAACCAACAACAGCGATAGCAGCTTTTTGTGTTTGCCATTTCTGTTGTCTTGAGGTGGGGTCAGAGTTGTCTCTCTCTTTGATGATCATTGATGTCATTTGGCCATTATGTTTTCTGGTTGATATTTGCTGTATTTCCTTACTGCTTCTCAGCTCTTTGCTCTGCTCTGGCTGTCACCAGCATTTTGTCCAATGTAGCCTTTTTTTTTAGCATTTGCCATCAAAATATTTCCGACAAGCTCACATACAAGATGCGCAGCCGCATTGCTTCATTGTCACTGAATTCGCTCAATCTGCAGCGCTAGAGCAATTTCTCCAGTCGTTCTGCAAATTCATGCATGGTTTCCCTGGGACATCTTCAGGACACACGTGCCTCTTATAATCGACATTTGTGGCAGGGTCAAACGTCATTTGCTAGCAAATATTTCACTTTTTGGTATGTGGCCACTTCCTCATTAAGGAGCTTTTGGATTTCATCAGTCAACCCTGAGTCCTGCAAGGTTTTTGAGGTACTGGATTAATTTGTGGTCTTCTGTTTCATCAAGAACCTTGATGAAATCAACAGATTTTGTATTCATTCTGCCTATTTAGTGTCTATATCTTGTCTCTTCATGGTGTCAAATGGTAGGGGTGGATATAGAAATGCAGTATTACCACAAGGGGCTTTTCTGTTCCTTGAAATGGAGCTTTTGAAGTATTCTTCTGATGATAGTGGGGTGTTTTGAGAGACCAGCCACTGGTGGTCAGTCACGCTTTACCACTGGTATGCAGGGTGTATTGTTTAGTAAGCTCTTTGGGTTTGGTGGAGCAAGAACAGGTGTTATGTCCTGGAGCATGTACAATGGCATTTGTGCTCATTATATTACTGGAAACTTCAAAATGGCTGTCACCTTTCCTTTTTCAGGGTGTCTTAAAATGACAGAGCACCAGCCTTTAATAAAGGTCTGCTGGTAAGGTGAACTCGCATCACTTTCAGGTGGACCATCTTTGTTTGATTCAAAATGGTGACACCCACACTTAAGATGGTGGCGCCAAGGACCAGTGGCCACCACTCGGACTTCTGGAGTGGCATCTCACTGCTTCATGATACACCCACTGTGATGAGCCGTTTTGAGGTGCATACTCTACTCTTACTACCTCACTGCAGTATCAGGTTCACACAGCTTCACAGGCTTGTACCCCATTCTTTCTGGCTTCATCTTCTGGTCACTAGATGTCATGTTGTGGGGAAAGTTGGTTTTGGGTCGGTATCAGCAACTACATGCATTAAAAAAATCTGTACTATTTATTCAGATGCCTCATATATAAAACCCTTTCTCTGTGTAGCTCTTTCTTTTTGTTGCCATGGTGGACTGCCCAATTTCCTGTCTCTCTTTGGCCACTTCTTGTACGCCCCCTCTCTGTAAGTGGTCAGTGCCCAGAGAGTCAGGTAATCTAATCTTCTGCCCTATTGTCTTTTCCTCGTGTTTCTAGTCCCAACTCCACACAAAGTACTTTTCATTTTCAGTTTGTTGTCGCTGTACGTCATGGCCACCACAACATGTAGGGCTGATATTAGTTGCTCTGCTTCAGAAATAACTGTTGATCACAGTTCCCATCCAACTAGAATGCGCAATTCTGGACTCCACATTGTTCCGATATTTATCTGAAATGTATTTGCAGGGTCTCAAGCTTGCACACCTGACAAACACTAACAGATGAATGTGATAGAAATTATCCAAATTTGCTTCTGCAAAGTTTTCAACATGGAACTGTTGGATTAATTGCTATAATGATTCTTCCCAGGACTCAGTAAATTCCATCTCAATTTCTTTCAGTTATTTTTCCCATTGGGGTTTTGTTAGATGGAGAATAGAGTTTAAGGATCTGGCTGTTTTACAGGGATCTTCAGTGATAGTTTCGATGTGAATAGTTGTTGACCACGATCTATTATTCATAAGCATTAATGATTACAGATTTTACACAAACCAATGTTATGAAGAACAACAATTGTCACCAAGGGGATCCAGAGTTTGCTGGGGACCAAGAGGCAGAAAAGAGATTTTTCAGGGCTGGATTAAAATACTATCATGCATTTAGTATTCCCTATTGACCCTGTTATCATCAGGTTCTCCCCTTCTTGTCCATGTAAAGTTCCTATTAAACCTTCCACGTGGGAGCTAACGGCCCTAGAGCATTTTGAATGGAAACAGAAGGGAACCCATACATAATGAAAAAGTGGCTTAGCGTTTGTTTCTGTCTTTCTTCTTTTTTTCGTTTATAGTTCAAGGGTCAATTCACAAACACCGTTTCTGAAAGTCAGAACCCTGCTCACTGCCAATTATTCTATGATCTGAGTAGATTTCTAAAAGTTAGATCATTACCAAAAATTCATAGGAGCAAGAGTGACAATCTGAACAAGGTGTTCATTGGCAAAGTGTTGTGCTTTAGGCCTATAAGAGCTTTAGCAATACCATTAGAATACAGCTGTAATGCACGTTTCTGCTGCCCAATACTCACTCCTTGGAGCTGCACATAAGGCAGTCAATCTGCAGGGGACGGGCGGTGGAAATGTATATTAGCACATTTTACATTTGTGTCTTCTATTCACCACCAGAAAAACGATTTCCCTTTATAACACCTCAATGAAATATAAGATATTTAGGAAACATTTTGCCATCATTAATATATGTATTTAAAATATTTTTTGGGCGGGGGTATTCTTGTGTGTAAATGGAGTGGGAGAAATAATGAAACTTTGTACGTGTTTTCCAACATTCTAGAGGCCATTCACTCACCATGTTGCGACCTAAACTGGAACAGGTAATATTCCATCCGAGTGCATTTCACGTGATAATACCATCTATCTGCGGTCTAATGTGGCCCTCTGTACTTTTGACCTACCCCACACCTGGCTTTGGGGCCAGCATGGAGCTCAAGTCATATCATACTGTCGCTGCACTGTGTGAGATTCTGCATTTCCAAGTACTTGTTCAAGTCCAGATGCACCACACTATCATTATTCTGCCTTCAGAAGACCTGAATCAAAAGGACACATGCATTCACACATGCAAATATACACACACCCCACAGAACAGTCAATTCCATAAGCAAATAGCAGAAACATGCAATAGAAGTGTTCGTAAGATAAACTAACATACCACACACACACAAAAAGGTTGTGCATAAATTCCATTAAATGTATCAGACATAAAAAATAAAAAACAAACATGTACGGGTGATGGTACTTCAAAACTCTTTTATTTGTGCTACTTAATATGAGTTTCACACCTGAAGCTATACACTGGGGTGGCCAATTTCCTTGCTCAAAAGAGATGCGAGAACACCACAGAACTAACTTTGCACTGTAACATAGTTTGAGAGAGAAATATAATCACAGCAGCATTCTCACGGTACACGAAACACCTGGAACACACTTTCTATCACAATATGACTTACTCCTCAGGTGTCCCCGTACATTGTAAATTTGCTTTCAACCAATGTTAAGAAACTAACTCAGTGTCCTACGGTACTTGCTACAAAGGATAAAACATTCATGAAACCATGCCAGCAACCAGTATCTAGAATTTATAATTCTTACAAAGTACTAGTGACTATTTTACTTTGTGGCTTCAGAAAGTTGTTCTTGTTTAGCCATCTTTTTTTTTTATTTAGCAAAATGTGTTAATCCAGGAAAGCCTTCTATATCAGAAACACGAGAAGTGCGGCAGTGTGAGTGATAGAAACATTTTCTGTCCAGCAACATCAGATTCAGAATGTCTTAAAACTGAAAATATGTGCTTCTCAATGCATTTTTAGTTTTTAAGGGAACCAGAGTATATCAGGGTTGTTAAAAATCCCCACACATCTTTTAAACAAAACATTACTGAGCGTTTTTAGGTCTTTAGGCAAGCCCTTTCGATTTCCCTAAAATGAAATATATATCTATATATTTATATATAGATATATATATATGTTTATATATATCTATATATAGATATATATATATGATTTACTTACGTACATGGGCTTTAAACCAGCCCTCTTCAACCACTGGTCTGTTGTGTCATTCCTTTTTGCATACAGCATAGCCAGCGGGTAGGCCCACTTCAGCCATTGCCTAACTTAACTGTAATTGACATCATTCTGCTTATTCACAAAGAGCACATCCACCCACAAAAGGAGTCCCCTTCATTGCCAGTGCCTACAATGTCAATGTGTGCATTTAGAAACCAGGAAAATATATTTTTACTTTTAACAATGTTTTTGTTACGGCAGCAGGGCGGAGGACTACAATGGCAATGTGTGCTTATTGAGACCAAAAAAATATATTTGATTTTAACAATGGTTTTTGTTATACTAGCAGGGTCCTAGCGGCTCACACAACTATAAAGGTTTGCAAAAAACATTTCAAAACAACCAGCGCCAGACTTATTGGCTTTGCCAATACTTGTATTGTATACGTGGCAATTCTCATGAATTAGGTTACCCTACAGTGCTAAATGTCAACATAGATCCATGGAAAACCTTTGTTAATGTAGAAAATTCTAAATCTTGCCCACCTCCCCATCTTAACTTTCTTCATACCAGCACATATTTATAAATGCATTAATCTGTACACGTAGTTTACACTACATGAAATACCCCAATCTCATTTGTTGTATGTGTTATAAGATCCCCTGGGAGGCAGATTTTCCTCTAGTTGACAAAATTGATGTTCCAGAGATTTTCACATAATCTCACACCGACAAACCATACTATCTAATACATTTGTGCCCCTGAACCTAGAGCCCCTGGAAGTGTCTGGATCAGCTCATTTGTGAGCAGTTGCACCATTGACATGGAGGCCAGTGTAAAACCAGTCTAAACCCTAAGGTGTGATCTCACAGCTGTTGCACACTTCTCTTTCACATCATGATTGCACTCACAGGGCACTTGAGGACTAGTGTACTCATTTCAACCCCTGCTGAGTTCCTAAGGGTTGTGCATTTTCTTCTGAAGCGTTACTAATCTGTTCATTTCATAACTCAAGTCACGTTTAAGACAGACAAGGGGCAGATGAAGACCTTTTAATGCATACCCATTAATGGGTCTTCAACCGTAGTGTGTAATGGACTTGCCTTTTGAAAATATACAGAGTGCTACACGCCATTGCGTTTATAAGGTAAGTATTAAGAAAGAGTGCGATTATTGTTGGTAGTTTTTGTTAGTTTTGATGATACTTCATTTTTTCATGCAAGAAAAGCATGAAAAAATTCTCAAAATTTGTGGTGAAGGATTGATAATTTGTGCTTAACTTTGAGAGGTCACTTATATCCCTAAGGATCTTCAGATGTAGAGCTCTACAGAAATCCAAGAGAGACAAATGTATATTACTGAGCCCCTCCAACTCTAAGGTGAGTGCAAATCCCTAGAGCTTGGTGCTGTCTGGAGGCACTAGCGAGGCTTCTCCGACAACAACTCCCTAGGAAGACGGACCTTAGCATTTCCTTTTATGGAGTCTCTGCATGATTGACAGAAGCCAGATAGATTTGATTATACTTGGTTTCTGGCACTTAGACATGTTGTTGTGACTGTTCAAGAACAATTCAAAATTGATCAAAAAGCTACAGGCGAAAAAGGAAAAAAGTACAAAGGCATAGCATTTGGTCTGAATTTCTTCCTTTGTGCTGCTAAGCCATTTGAGAAAGAAACTAAGTGCAAGAGGGCGTTTCACGGTCATGCAGAACATGGGCATACAAATCTTGATTCAATGTGGCAGAAAAACATAGTCTAAAAAGTACTTTTTGAAAATAAATGCTGAATAGTAAAAAGGAGGCAACATAGTAATATCACTATACAAATATAAAACAGTGGTTTATAAATATCATTATTTTAAGATCTACAGTATACAACTATTAGTGTGATTATATGATGTGCTTTTTAATTTACAGGAACCTTCCTGAAGAATATATAAGGCACCATTTACTTTTCAGTATTGGATCATTATTAGTATTATTAAATATCAGGACAGAAGGTAGAGGAAATATTAAACAAATGACCACCTGATTTGTCTGCAGTTTGACACTTAAGAGGACCATGTTGTTCATTAAGATATTTTTAGGAAAAAGTGATGTTGAGCTATTAGTAACATTATTTATAGAACATTTGTATTCCATGTGTATGTGTGAGGTTTTAGCAGATTTCTAGTAAGCCACTGTTACCATCTTGGATTCCCAGAATCTCCATTTTTGCTTTAGAGATGTACAGAACACAAAGCTCCAGTGACTCGTTTCCAACAATCTATTTGTATTTTCAAAGAATGGATCTTGAGGGCAATGGACTGTGTTTTGTCTGAAAATGTATGTCCGTAGCGCAATGAATGAGCAAAGTCAACACATCAGTATTACAATAAAAGAGGATAGTAAACAGTACGATTTGAAAGATGTGATAGTGGCAAACCTAATTATAAAAACAGAACTAAACATACCAGCACTGCCAACAATCGTGTGTGTGATTAGTTTGATATTGTTTTTTTTTGTTCAAACTGTAGTTTCTATAGTTTCAATGACTTCCAGGTCGGACTTGGAAGGTGACAACAGGGTACAGTCATCAGGTTCCCAACTGCAATCAGGGCTGTAATCCTCTTCAGAGCTTAACTCCGCCCCTTCCTCTGTGTCGTCATCACATGATTCCATGTAGTGAGCCCCAACCGCATTGATGCCAGAGTCTTCTGAGCTAGATGGGGAGGAGCAATGGTCTAATTTTGGCCCATTATTAGCTTTTAAGTTTAAGGCATCTTGTGTGGTGCCTTGTTCAGGTTTATTCTTGGGTGGTGGAGGCTGTGGTTGCTGTCTCTGAACATAGCACATTTTCCCGTTGATGCATTTTACCTGATAGTTGTCAATGAAAAGGTCGGAGATGGTGCAATATCTTGGTGACTCTGGAAGGAGCGGAGGTTGGAAGACTGATGCAAACTTCAAAAACTGCTCAGTGAGAGAGACAGAGATTTGAATGGTGTTTGCCTGCTCTCTAGGTTTGGCAGGGATTTCTGTGCTTGGAAGCTGTTCTACCGGTGTCATGGGTTGATAAACATATTTACCTGAAACAAGAGAAGGACATTTATTAGAAAGGATATCTTAGATCTTCATTGAAATATGTTTTTCTACAGTAACAGTTATACGTGCAAGGAAATGTTACAGACATATTTTTGGGATGAAACAGGGAAACATGTGACGATTAAGAATTTAGACTAAGAATCATTTCTGTATTACAAGGTCATGATTATCAACATGGTCACATAGGAGAAGGTTAACCTGTCTGCCTTGAGCTTGTATCCAACTTCTTAAGTTCTAGCAGCAATGCTAGAGTTCGAGTAACTCTACTACTCCACTGTCAGTGACAGAAAATCTGGAATTGGGAGCTGGATTCGGTAGATTTCCTCTTCCTGAACTCATTAATGGACAAACACTACCAAGAGAAAACCCTGTAACACACAGGCAGACCAGAGTAGGTATCAGATGGTTTCTTCCTGCGGCAGGCTTCCCCATCGTCATCCCCAGTAAAAGAGACATTCTGTGGGTTCTGGGGGAAACAGAAGTCCTATGAACACAAATATGACAGCTGAAGACCCACAAGTGACCAGGGAATTGATTTTTTCACTGTTAAGGAGTGTGCTTATCCTCCATAAACATGTAATAACTCATTTTAGAGTCAGCATACAGATACCTTCAGGAGTATTGGGTCAAATCCTGGAGTTCGCCATTGAGTAAATTTGTATTTAGCCAATTTTGTACAAAAAACGTCAGTCGCATATTGATAGTTCTTGAGGGCACTTAAAGGTATGAGAAAAGAAGACATGGGTCAAGCATACTGGGAGGATTAAGAGGGTTTGAGCCTCATTAAAAGTAGTTTTAATATCACTGGTAGAAAAACTAGTAGTAATAGTACTAAATGATAGTGGGACTCTGATTGTCATGCTTATTTGTGTCAATCTACTTGTTTTTATTAGTTTGTGAGATGCTTTGCTTTTTAACAGTTTTGTTCTCCTTGTTTGTGCCTTGCATATGCAGCTTCTGAACACTGGATCTTCTAGTCTTTGCCAAAGGGAGAGCAGATGACAGCAACCCTGCTAACAGGTTGCAACAAGTATTGGCAATGGCAATAGGTCTGGCTTTAAAAGAATGTTGTATGGTAATATAAAACATTACAAGTAAATAGCATGGGAATGAATATGTATTTGTGTGGAAGCAAAGAACTGTTAAATTATTATGGTAAATGTTAAAAGACCAGGTGACAGTTGCACTGTCAAGCCAGACCTAAAACTCCATGTAGGTTAATGACTGCCCTTCTCCCATCTGTGGTGCTACCAGAGAAAAACATCATAATTTATCTAATTATCAAGACACATTAACAGCATTCTCACGCCATGTGTTCACCTGAAAGTTCAAGCCTGTGCAGTTAGATAAATAAACAAAATGATCACAGCTGCATGCACATTTGTTGTGGAAGCACATAACTTCTGCCCAATCAAAACATGTAATGCTGTCTCCCAACATGTGGGCGGAGCCAAACCCCCTCTCTGGTAATGCCCCCTAATTGTCTGGTGACAGCTGCGCTGTCAAGCCAGACCATAGAAAGTGCCTATGAGATGCTTTTCTTCCTCTCTTGTGGTGTCAGAGTACTAAAAACCGCAGTGTACTATTATTCTCGTTCTCTCCCTCTTTTGCTTTTTCATTGTTTTAATTTTAAATGTTAATGTTATTGTTTCAACTACCTTTTCTCAATTGGTTTCTTTCTAATTTTTTTAAGATGCAGAACAGATAGCACATTACACGAATATATTCATCCACTTTACCATTGTATTTGGAAATGAAACATCTCATTAATATTATGCAAACAGAGAAATATTACTCTTTCCTTAATGTGGCTTTGATAATTAATTAAGTTCTGAATACCAATTTCTTCTATACACTGCCGGTCATTAATCAGATGCATTGCCATTTTAATATTAAAACAGTCAATCACGGAATTCCCCCATTGCCTAAAATGTAGATTGTTCTGCGCCATGGCATTGCTTAGCAACACATAATGACCCAATCTTTACTGCAATGAAAATTAAGTCCTGATGTTCACGATATTGATTCCGACAAATATGGACTTCTATGCACCTGCAATTAGAACTTAATAATCTTTATCAACTCTCTAAAACAAGATTCCATAAAGCAGATATGGAGGAACACTATACAAACATGTGCAAAGCTCAAGAATTCTCCTCTGTGTAGGCATGTAGTATCAACCAATAGTTTTACTTGTACATGCTCTGGGGTGGCTAATACATTTCAAACAATGTTCTGTAATTC
Source organism: Calotriton arnoldi (assembly GCA_963921515.1). Taxonomy (NCBI): domain Eukaryota; kingdom Metazoa; phylum Chordata; class Amphibia; order Caudata; family Salamandridae; genus Calotriton; species Calotriton arnoldi. Next base: position 8,928 of record CAWUFW010025031.1, on the reverse strand, counting down.
TATGTTTTATATCTAGCAGTCATTAAAGTGCAGTGCAATTTGTCTATTGATGCTGGAACTACTGTAGAATTACCTCAACCTCAACATTTTCACAAATCTATTAGTCCAACTCTACTGAAAATGTGGATGCTAAATGAATATAAGATTGTCAAATCTTGGAAGAATGTTGCTGAGATGTAAATAATTCCACCCAATTATGTGGTGGACGACCCACTGACGCCCACCGCATTACCTCTGTAGTATTGAGGACATCAATATAGGACAGGACAACACCACCCACAATCATCAGAAGCATTTAAAAAGAGAAAATTGGGAAAAGCTTCCCACAATTATTTTTATTTGCTGTGAAGTGCAGTGATTACAGCACACTGATGTCACAATGTCACAGTACACAAAGTGCTTGTGTTTTTTTTTTCACAATTTGTTCCCCTCATAGGGAATGACTGCATGATTCATCCTAATCTGTCCCAAGAGGGGCAGAAATCCCACTGAATGCTACGATTTTTTTTTTTTAATTAGGTGGATGCTCCTCCATCCTAACATCCGGCAGCACCCCCATTTCTAAAGCCCCAACTGACTTTCTGCCCCACTGGGGCCTACAGCATCCCCATCCCGATGATAAACAAGAGGAAATTTGAATTACCTTTGCATAGTTTAAACATATGGGTCTGAAGAGATGGGGTAAATCCAAATCCCCTCTCATTTGCCATGGTGAGTGGCCTCAATATTCATGCCTACACACCCTGGGTATTTCTGAAACCTTAAGACCCAGATGAATTCAGGGTAGTGCAACATGTGGATCCCACTACATTTGCTTATCCACAACGCCCTAAAAACCTCACACTTTGGCTAAAATCACACATTTTTCTCACATATCTGTGAGGAAAACTTGCACTATGTGTGGGGAGCCGCAAAATTCCTAGCACCCAGCCTTTCCTTCTCCTGATAAAAACAGCACCCCACTTGTGTGGGTCAGTCTATTGCCTGTGTTTGCAAAGACCCCAAAACATGACTCAGATAAATCAAAATGTTATCATGAATAATTAATCAATTTGGCAATGCGGGGAGCTGCAGAATTTGGGCCTGGGATGGCCATCACCCAGGGAAACCTACCAAACCCAGACATTTCTGAATAACAGATACTCAGGAGAGTCCATGGTGATGCAACGTGCAAGGACGCACAAAAACCTCAGTTTAGACCCATTGTTTCGACACAAGGATCTATGCATGAATGTATTGGCAAATACGTAGACAAATATCTACAAGAGATTGTACAAGATATGACTACATACGTTAAAGACATTACTGACTTTTTAAACAAGATACAACAAATTGAATTGGATGACAATCAAGAAATATGGCTCTGCACCATTGATGTGAAGGCACTTTATACCTCTATCCCTCATGGGGGAGGTTTAGCAGCACTGGAATATTACATAACACGAACAGACTTGAAAGAAGACTTAAAAATCTTTCTGATGGAACTAATGAATTTCATTCTGTATCACAGTTATTTTGGCTGGAAAGACGAGTATTACCAACAGTTAACTGGAACTTCAATGGACAATCCAGCAGCTCCCAGTTATGCGAATCTGTATATGTATAAATATGAAACTGAACATATCCTTAACAAGAATACTTGGAAAGACAATTTGTCTTTTTATGTGAGATACATTGATGATATTTTTTTTACTGTGGAAGGGTACAGAAATAGACCTTAAAACTACAGTGGAGAATCTTAACACCATTGATCAGCGAATTCAATTCACATATAAATATAACAAGCACTCCATTAATTATTGTTAATGTCATCATAAAAGACAATAGATTGGAAACCAACATATACAGAAAAAACACGGACCGTAACAACCTATTACATTATGGAAGTTTCCATCAAACATCCCTCAAACGACATCTACCATATTCTTAAATACTGAGGGTAAAGAGGATAGTTTCGGAACCAACCAAACTGAACGAAAATATTCAATTTATGATTAACAGATTCAAAGATCGTAAATATCCGGTTGAAGTGCTTAAAGAAGCAGAACAAAGAGCGTCAATCATATCCCGTGATCAACTGTTAACCACAACCACCAAACAAGATAAGGGAGACCGAATGGTTATTGTATCCAAATATTCTACGTCAAGCATAGCTTTCAAAAAATTAATTTTAAGATATTGGCCGATGTTAACAGAGGAGCCAGATTTCAAAGGAATATACAAACAGCCACCACTCTTTGCTTATAAGAGGAGCAAGAATATAAAAGAATTATTGGCTACCACCAGTTTTCAGAATTTAAACAAAAGTTACAAAGGAACACTACCATGCCATAATTGTAATAATTGTAATAATGTAATCTTGGGTAACGTTGTGACACATCCACGAAAAGGCAACAAAATCAAATTACGAACGACAGCCACTTGTGATACCACAAATGTAATATACATGTTGAAATGCCCTTGTGGCCTAGCCTATATAGGAAAAACGGAACGTAAAATTAAAATGAGAATGAATGAACATAAAAGTAATATAAGAACACGTAACCAGAAATCATGTGTAGCTACACACTTTGAGTCTAACAATCACAATGTGAGTCAATTACGTTTTTTGATCTTGGAAGTTGTGACAAAGAAAGACGGCATGAACCTTACCAAAACATTATTACAACAAGAGATATTTTGGATCAAAAGACTAGATACCCTTCACCCCAATGGGTTAAATGACCGTATGGAATATAGCTGTTTTTTGTGATGTTGCTTTCTGTAATGTTTTTCACAATGTTTTTGCTGTTATGATCAGATTTGGTTTCATATATACAATAGATATGAGATATGTTATTTACATCCATGTTAACATCTAGTGATGGTAAAATGTAACACATACCACCTTTGATTTAACATCCTGATTTGACATTGTGTTGAACGGTTAGTTTTGTTTAATATATCTGCTACATACACTAATATGGCGACCACAACGAGAACAACATTAGTCCCTTATTGATGTTTACGTTTAATTCACCATGACGTTTTCGTTAAATCCCAAGCATTTATTTAAACCCTTACGACATACTTCACATAATAATGAACACGTTATGTTAAACTACGGTATCATAGACATCAAGATCGTATTGTACATACAATGCACGAGCAATATATTTAAGGATTTGCTGCATATACCAATATGGCGACCTTAACAGAGCATCAACAGAGAGTGATCCACAGCATAGAGTCCCTCTTTGATGTTTACGTTCAAACGATCATGGCGTTCACGTCAATTTCGAGCATTTATACAAGCGGTTTTCAGGTTATCAACACACTTTCAATGGACACAACATGCTGAACTTAGTTTCTGGAGATTTTGAGCTATAATTTTATGTATAATGCATGAGCAGTGTTAGTATTAAGGACACTTTATTACTGTGAGAAATGTGGTTATGAAAATCATATGTTAGTTGCCAATATACACGGGTAATGCCATTATAACACTCGAAATTTGTTTAACTGTCACAGCGGTGGGCTTAAGGTTCTGTTCATAGTTTTGACCATGGAATATATAGCAGTTTACAATTGTTGCTTCAGGGTTGGTAACCCCGCGTTGTTTTTCGTACTTCTGTAGATTCCCCTGATGAAGGGCTCGAGAAGCCCGAAATGCATTGGGCAGATACATGGATGAGCCCTAATCTGTGTTAAGAACAAGATTATATACATGAATCATCTGATACTAATGTATATTTTTGCGTTGGAGAAGAGAATAATGAAATTAATATGAAAATAAAAATTCATTGCAAAAATCTAAGAAGATGAATGAATCTTTTTAAATTACTATACTCCAGTCTTTTTGGAGCTTTGCTGTGCAGGAAGGGGATGCCTCCTCGTGGGAGACGCTTTCTACTGTTTTGTTACACGTTCGTGGACCAGAGAACGATACCCAGACTGCACGTATAACTGATCAAAAGATTATCAATATATGAAAACTAATACACTACGGAGTGCAAGCACCATTTATTGTAACGTGCAAGGATCCCACTACCTTGTCTTACACAGAAAGCCCTACAAACCTCAAGCTTTGGGTAAAATCATGAATTTTCCTCACAATTCTTTTGAGTTAAAATTCTGAAACTTACTGGGATCCACAAAATTCCTACCATCCAGCGTACCCACACTTTTTGTGATACAAATGGCACCCAACTTGCGTGGTGGGACCTACTTTTTCAGTTCTACATGTTGTATCATGAAATAGACAGATTAACATTACCCCAGAGAGGACTGTGTTGCTTGTAATTTTTTGGCAGGTGCATGCAAGCTAAACCCAGTATCACACCGTGCACTATTAATAAAGGCATCAATCTCACAGTTTTAAAGCACTTGCAATTATCACATTTCATTAGATACTGATTGATTAAAAAAATGTAATGTACTTAAAGCCACCAATATAACAATGTTTAATGTGCAGCATTATTAAATCACCTAGAATTTGGTGGGACTCGAGCACTGCCATATATTAGACTTATGGTTGCCTCATGGTGGGGGAATGGTATGATTCTGCTGGCCAAGCCTCAGCTGGCTCCGCCTACAGAAACCCTTGACCTACCAGCTAGTCCTACACTGGACTGCCAGATTGTATTGATAATAGCCCCCCCTGCTATTGGATCAGAAAGAAAAGGCAATGGCATGTATCATGCTTACGTAATCACTCATGCACATGTATGTGCCATGACGAGTGTGATAACATATACACATGCCTGCATAATCCAACATATAACATGATGCGTTCACCATTCTTTAAATTTACTGTTCCCAAAAAATGTAATTAAATGAGCTCAAAGGGGCGTTTTGAAACTGGAGCAATCCAAAGCCAAATTGCAGCTGCTGGCCCCTCTAAAAAAGTTTTTAAAAAACCCTTCTGTATTTAAAAAAAGAAAAACAAAAAAAAGAATGTGAACCCCGCAATGGGAGGGTCTGGGAGCAATAAAGGTGCTTCAGCCAGGAGAAGAATAGAAGGGAAACAAACATGCAATAAAGGGTAGGTGTAGCAACTGATGATCTGGGGATATGGAGGAAGTAGCAACATGGAGCTTGCAAGGACAAGAAAACACATGCACTCCCATGGAGTGCTGAAAGAATGAGAAAACCAATTAGCAGTGGAAGGACACAAGTCATCCAATCAGAACACAGAAAAGAAGAAATGCTCTTGAGGTGGGACAAAGAACAGAGGGCAAAGCCATTGAATAAAAAGCAGGCAAATTAGATAAACAAAAAAGCCTTCCAATTAGGAGCAACAGGCTAACCTGAAGCCCATTATATGTATGTAGTTTGATGTTATAGATATTTTTAGAGCGCAGTGGTTACCCAAGGGTGTCCTGGCGCTAGTCACTTCTCCTTTAAGCAGAAACGGAGGACAGGAGTATTAATTATCAAAAAGCCAGGTTTTTAGCCCCTTCCTGAAAGCCAAAAGATCAGTGGCACCCTTCTCAGGTGAAACGGAAGGTCATTCCAGGCTTTTGCCGCACAGAAAGAAAAACTCCTATCACCCCACAATACTTTTTTTGTGGATGGCACTGTGACCCACTTGGCTCCCAACGAGCGAAGAGTTCTTTTCGGTGTATACCATTGAAACTGACGTTTTAAATGGTCGGGTCCTATGCCTTGAAGAGCTTTAAAAACCATACAGAGGGATTTGAAACACACTCGATTCCTCACTGGGAGCCAGTGCAATTTTTTTATTTCTTTCGAGATTGAGGAAAACTTGGACGTACCAGTGAGTAATCTAGCAGCTGCGTTTTGCAGCAGCTGGAGTTTATTCATGAATCTTTCTTGAATGTTTAAATAGAGACTGTTGCAATAATCCAGCCTTGACATGACCAGTGCTGTGACCACTGTTTGCCGACTGACGGGTGGTAAAAACTGCAGTATTTTCTTGACTGTTCTAAGAACATACGCTGTAGTCGATGCCACTGCATTTACTTGAAATCAATAAACACAAGGGAGATACCCTACAAGTCCAATCAGGGACAGGGAAAGTTCAGACAGAATTAACAAGCGAGTCCCTACTAGATACTATGTACCAAAAAGAAGTTTCAAAAATGTATTATATATATATATATTATGCCGGTATTAAGGGAATAACAATAATTATCACAGGGAGTCAGAATCAACATAAAAAATACAATAATAAGTGTAAGAATAACTAAAATTCACATGGACATATGTCAAAATAGATATTTATTAACATAGTTATACATAGTATATTTACATAAAAAGTTTAAAAAACATTTCATTGTTATATACAATCAATCTAAAAACAAATAATATGAAAACAGAGTTGTCGACGCTGCGTTTCGGTGAGTAGATATATAGACACCTTCCTCAGGACAGTTTTCTAAATAGTAAAAACATCATGACATAATCAAAAATCACAAATCACAAAATAAGAATATTGCACAAACATATTTTGCTGACTCCACTGTGTTATTGCTAAAAAGTTTTACCAAAAGATCTTATCAAAACAATTTTTTAAAACAATTTTTTATATACATCAGCTGTTTGCTGCACACCAATTATTAAGTTCATTACCAGCACATATACATTTCTCTTTTCTATATATAAAGCATTTTGCAAAAACAGATAAACTGCCAAGCACCATAATCATAAGCAATATTAATAACCACATACCTAAAAAAGTGTAAAAAGCAGGACTAGAATGTAATACTTCTAGTTCTTTGTAAGTCACAATTGGTTGAGGTGAAGGAGTAGGAATGATCACCTCATCAAGATTCCTTAGATACCAAAAGAAAAGGAAACATTTTTCTAATTAATTAATGATAATAATTAATCCACAATCAGTCCTACTTAAATTTTGAACCAATGTGAAACAACATACCTTATGATAATGAATTAAAACAGTGTATGTATGTACATTGATGCCACCGTGTATTTCTCATGCACTGGAATCCCCAAATGCTGAAAAATATATAAAGGTATCAGTACTAAGCCCGGGCGTAGTTTGCGTAGTAGCACTTCACGTAGCTACGTGAAGTACAGCTTCAACTACACGTAGCTATGCAAATTGCGTAGTGCGTAGCTGTGTGCTTGACTGCACTGTACAATAATTACCAAAAGCAAACTTGTACAGTGCAAGTTAAGATAAAATAAATATCTCTGTCTTTATATGCTAAAAATGCATATAGTCATTTCACTAAAGTGAAAACAAAAAGTTAACAAGCAGTGAGAGAGGTGATGATTTTGGTATCCTCACTAACTTAGGGAGAGAACCAACAACCAAGCAGATGTCTTGAAAACAAAAAGCACATCTTATTGAACGATTCCTCCTAGGACCACCCCAAGCACAGTTATGGGCAAAAATACAATCCCAACCAAAGGCCCTGCAAAGCATTATGGGACGAGATTAGCAGTGGGCAGTGAATATTATAGTGTCCAATATCAAAATAATTCTACAAAGAGCTGCAGTTCAACTAGTCGTCACTGGGTGTCGTCCCTCAAGAGTGAAATGCAAAAGTATTGAAAACCTTTCATGAAGCTTTTGCATTTGACTCGTGAGGGACGACACCCAGTGACGACTAGTTGAACTGCAACTCTTGTAGAATTATTTTGATATTGGACACTATAATATTCACTGCCCACTGCTAATCTCGTCCCATAATGCTTTGCAGGGCCTTTGGTTGGGATTGTATTTTTGCCCATAACTGTGCTTGGGGTGGTCCTAGGAGGAAGGGACCACCATTGAATCGTTCACATGATATGCTTTTTGTGTTCAAGGCATCTGCTTGGTCCTCCCCCTAGGTTAGGGGGACTCCAAAATCATCACCTCTCTCATTGCTTGATATGTCAAAATTCATTTTTGTGAATTGGTTATATGCTTTTTAGCATAAAAAATTGCTTTATCAAAGCATTTGAAGGAGTTTGTTATTATTATTAAGCCTGGGCGTAGTGCTAGCTGTGTGCTTGACTCACTGCACTGTACAATAATTACCAAAAGCAAACTTGTACAGTGCAAGTTAAGATAAAATAAATATCTCTGTCTTTATATGCTAAAATTGCATATAGTCATTTCACTAAAGTGAAAACAAAAAGCAGTGAGAGAGGTGATGATTTTGGTATCCTCACTAACTTAGGGAGAGAACCAAGCAGATGTCTTGAAAACAAAAAGCACATCTTATTGAATGATTAGGTGGTGGTCCCATCCTCTTAGGACCACCCCAAGCACAGTTATGGGCAAAAATACAATCCCAACCAAAGGCCCTGCAAAGCATTATGGGACGAGATTAGCAGTGGGCAGTGAATATTATAGTGTCCAATATCAAAATAATTCTACAAAGAGCTGCAGTTCAACTAGTCGTCACTGGGTGTCGTCCCTCACGAGTCAAATGCAAAAGCTTCATGAAAGGTTTTCAATACTTTTGCATTTCACTCTTGAGGGACGACACCCAGTGACGACTAGTTGAACTGCAGCTCTTTGTAGAATTATTTTGATATTGGACACTATAATATTCACTGCCCACTGCTAATCTCGTCCCATAATGCTTTGCAGGGCCTTTGGTTGGGATTGTATTTTTGCCCATAACTGTGCTTGAGGTGGTCCTAGGAGGAAGGGACCACCATTGAATCGTTCACATGATATGCTTTTTGTGTTCAAGGCATCTGCTTGGTCCTCCCCTAGGTTAGGGGGACTCCAAAATCATCACCTCTCTCATTGCTTGATATTTTATTGTCAACATTCATTTTTGTGAATTGGTTATATGCTTTTTAGCATAAAAAATTGCTTTATCAAAGCATTTGAAGGAGTTTATTATACTCCTGCTACGCTACGTTTATTAGTACAGTTATTCACTCTGCTACGTGCAATTTGCGTAGTGCGTAGTAGCACAAACTTTGCATGCTTCGTGAGCGTAGCAAAGTATTATGCCCAGG